>OX380347.1:27347192-27629055 GCA_947425015.1 Pterostichus niger | reverse complement strand
ATTTAACACATTTATCCCGCAATTAATTTTCGCCAAACATTCCTATCCTGACACACCCAAAATATGTACAATAAATCATTTATATCATTTATAATAACAATAATATATGTTTTAAAAGATCAGTGACAGATTATTTGAAACATTCTGACACCATGATTTGCATATTTTTGTGACATCATAATGCAATAAATTTTAAATATAATATACATAATTAGTTGTTTTTAATTTTCACTGCATATTAATATATTAATTAAAACAGTAATAAAAATAAAATTAAATATTTAAATTTCACATTAAACAATACTCTAGTATGCAAAAATTGCACCTACAGTCACTGAAAAGAAACTGCAATGTTCACAACTAGTTTTCGCTTTGTTACTAAAATCTGTTCATATGATACGAAGAAAAAAAAACTCTCAGCTGGTCAATTGACCGTCAATTGACTAAAAATATTTGACGGCCAAAAAATACGGTCAAATAATCTAAATGGAACCGCCACGACATCTGTTGTTCAATAGAAATAGCTACTTACTATTATTACATGAATATATCTAGTTTGGTATTCTGGGTTCTGGAGAATTTGCTTACTTTACTTTACAAATAAAATAAATACATATTATTTCATTTCATTACGTCTTTTACTTTATTTTCCCCTTTATTTAGAATTTGATTTGGTTTTGTTTATTAGTTGTTGTTGGTTTTTCATTTTCAGTAATATTGGATGTAGTAAACAGTACTAAATAAATAAAAACAATTTTAATTGTGATTTGTATTAAATGTTTCTTGGTCAATTGACTGGTCAATTGACCGGTCAAATAGTCGGTCAATTGACCGAAAAATATTTGACTGGTCAAATGCACAACCCTAGCCATATGTGATTAACAAGGGAAATAAGTTTGTCACTACCATTGCTTCCCTGATTACTATATAAGAAAATGTTTCAAATAAAAGTTGTAGAGAAATAAATCAGCTGACACAATTCATTTTACATATTTCATTATTGCTAAAATTAATTTCAAGTTGTTAAATATTGATATAATCTATATAGTTTGTCATGAAACTGAAACAAATGCGAACAAATATATAAAACTTATATATTGTAAACTTGAGTTTAACGGTAACTATATAAGTAAAATAAATAAATATATAAATACAGTATGGTGACCGAAACATGTAAAATCATATTTTTATAATTTCCTGCTTCCCTTATTATTTTAAAGAAAAAAGCTTCAAATAAATGTTGTCGAGCATAAATTTAAATCTACCTCTGTGGCTCCCCCCCACTAACATATCAAGTGCGCAAGAGATAGATGACATCTATAGTGCCTATACAGGGTGTTTCTAAATTTATGCATAGAATTTAAACCACAAATATTATCTATTATTCTGATTATGGAACAAAAAGAATTTGTTTAAAATTCGTAAAATTAAGTGCAGTTTACTCGAAATAAACATTTTTGCTTCTAATAATATTAAAGAATAAATTACAGTAAATTAATTTTATTTTGTAAATAATCAACGATGACATTGCTTCCTGCGAAACTGAAACTAGTATTCTGGATCATTTCTCCCTAAAAAATGACCTCTAATTATTGTAATTTAAATTAAAGGTCTCACATTAATAGTTCAGAAAGTAGCCATACTCATATGTCCCTATTTTTCAATCACTGTTATTAAAAGTGTGGACTAAAAGAGCGCGAGAGAGTTTGTTTAGATCGTGAATGTTTTATCTCTTTGTAATATTCTCTTTTGCATAATGTCTATTGGAATTAAGTTCCTTTTGTAAAAAGTAATAAATAAATAAATCATTTCCACTTCGCACGCCACTGCAAATCGCACCATCGAATGCAATGTCACATGATTTTTTTCACAGTCACATACATTCACACCGGATCATGAATTGTGAGGTTAGAAAGTACGTACAAGCGCACCCGTTAACCAACAACCGGCATGAACAGACAGACGGACAGACTACATAGCTATACAGAGATACAGACACAAATACAGTCACACAAACAAGCAGAACTTGAAAAGTGACAGCCGCAACCACAACCAGAGCTGAGCCAGTAAGCCAGTTTGTGGGTTTATAAGTGTTGGTATAGACGGTTTCAGGAAGAGTCGCTTTTACTGCCTTATATTACCTTTGTAAATGGCCGAAGGAATTTTAATTGTTTACTCCAAGCAATAAAGAAAGAGAAATGTACCACCAGATTTCTAAATTTGAAAGTGGAATCATTATTTTTAATTGTAATATTATATTTTATCCTCACTTTTAAAAATACGTGGAATTGAAAAAAATTCAGAACTCAAGAGTTATAGAAAAATCAATTTGAGATGCGATTGAAGTTCTGATACATTCCAATAATATTAATGAGGGCAAGAATGAAATAGAACATGTCTGCCTTTAATTAAGAAATTGAAATTTGTTGTATCTCAGATATTTGTTCATGTTATCCATCCTGAGGGAGCCAGTGCAGCCACTGAAATGTCAACATTTTAATCAAATAAACCAGAACTTTAAATCAAAAGTGTATCTTCTGTATGTACTCTGTAACTTATAACGATCAGTTAACTATTTTAACTATTAAATATATATAATATATATATTTAATGTCATTCGTTGTGTCATTAAAATACGCCTAATATTGTCTTTTGAATAAAAATTAATAAATCATTTGAACTAATAGAAGTAAAAACTAGTTGTCGAATGTTGGAATCGAACTCGTGTCTCATTTTCAGTTCAATACAAGGACTGAATTTGCGAGAATAAAAAAATAATAAAAACAAACTGCTGTGAGAAACACAGGACTTCCCAATCTCAATAATATGAGAGTTTTAATATTAAACTGTACTCGTGATGATTTGAACAAAATTAAACCAATATTTACATTTTATCTGACAAAATTATTTTTTCTTTTGAAAATTTTGTTTCATTTCCAAGATTATCCCTACTTTTAAACAAATTTTCGGCATTATAAAGAGTGTAAAATTAATTCTGTTTATTGATTTTAATGTAGAATTTTATGCTCTACAACATTTATTTGAAGCTTTTTTCTCTACAATAACAAGGGCAGCAGGAAATTATAAAAATATAATTTTACATCTTAAAGTCTTATGTTCCGTAGACGCGGTCATCACTCTGTATATTCACTAATAATAGTTTATAATGTTCTAAATATTTGAAAAAAAACTTTATAACAAATGAATATATAATAATTTGTAAAAATATTTGTTTTGAATCAAATAATGGTTCATTTTAAGTATTACAGATTTTATAATAAACCCTACCGTTTGCGAAATCAAGCTAAACATTTAAAAAGATCTATCAAATAAAATTATATTTCTTCTAGTTGAATATTGAACTTAATCTCAGGTTTTCGCTCATAAACCTAAATATAAAATTTTATTATAAAATTCCAATGAGTATTTGAGATATTTATCATGCATACAGACAGACAGACTGACTTTTTCAAACTATTTTTTAGATGTGATACGAGAAATTCAATAAAATCTCGAGACAGAAGAAAATTAGTATCACTATATTTATTTTGTTGTATAGGTCGGAAGAAGTAAAAAATGGATCGTTCGTCAGTGAACTTACATTTTTTAAATAGAAATTGCTATTTTTCTTTCTGATAATTTCCAAATCACTCGTATACGGTACATCTAATTTATCGCTACCTTGAACGTGGCTTGTAGTTCATTTCACGATCATATTTACGTTCTTTATCCGCTATCTAAGTATTATGATACGCACTAGAACAGCGTTTCCAAAACTTTTTAAGGAGACTTTTACATATGACGCTTAAAAAAAAATTTATAATGCATTGAGTTTGAACTAGATCAGTGAATAAAATAAAAGTTAGTATATTATAACGCCTTTTAATAGAGTATATTTATGCTCGGGAAGTGCTGTAACCAGCCGTGAAATTACCGCCCCCAAAGTTGCTAGTGGACGGCAAATCATACAGATTATTTTAAATGTGGTAAAAATCAGTTTGTCAGCTTTGAAAATCGAATTTGGGCTTTCTGAAACACAGTCCGATGTGTTACTATTGAGGAGCAGTGAATGTTCGATTGTGAATTTTTGTAACTGACCAGTAAGGCTGACATTGATAGCTTGTGGTTAACAAGACTCAAACGTGTTTGATATTTCAACATCAATCAACAAAAAATTAACGATCTTGTATGCCCCTGAAGTCACTTCAATGTAGTAGATGCAAGATATCCAATCACATTTATATATCGTCAGGTAATTTTAGCCAGCAATATGCCGTCCTAGTAGTAAATAGCTGTCAGCTTTGTTGTAAATAAATAAAATATATCATCACGTCTTTTTCCCATTACTGTGTGCATTACTTTGCTGTAGTAGATTTCTTCGCATGCAGTACGGTTACCAGCCGTCAAATCATAACCTCCAAAGATACGAGTGGTGAAGGGGCTACAGGGGTAGATTTAAATTGGTGAAAATTGTTTGCCGTCCGTGGATATCAAACCCAAATTCTCAATTGCACAGGACAACTCGATACTACTGAGCCACCTACCTCATATATATATATATATATATATATATATATATATATATATATATATATATATATATATATATATATATATATATATATATATATATATATATATATATAGTAAACATAGGGATATGCCATTACCATAGTTACAGTTACAAAGTTTGACAGCAATGCATTAGAGCGTTTATTTTAAAAGTAAACATAGGGAAAATAATATTTTCAGCAATGCATTGAAGTTGTCAAAGTAATAAAACTGTCCTCTTTCAAAATCAGACCGGGTTAATAGGTGATCAAATAGTGGGGCGTTTTTATATAAATGGATATTTAAATGGGGAAAATTATTTAGAGTTGTTACAAGAGAGAGTAATATTGAGTAAATATTGAGGAAGTGTGGTTCCAATAAAATGTACGAAATTATCTGCACCGGATATTCCCCCAACGATGGCTAGGACGAGGTGCAGAAGTGAAGTGGCCTGCAAGGTTACCAGATCTTGCGCCAAACGATTTTTTTCTTTGGGGCCACTTAAAAAGTAAATTTTATAATGGTGGTAGAATGAGTGTAGAACAATTAAAACGTAGAATTAGTGTTGCATCACATGAGATTCCTCCAGAGTAAATAAATAATGCTATAAATTCATTTTATAATCGTTTAGACTAAATAAAATTTTCTTTTTTGGTAGTTGTGATTTGACAACTGGTTACTGTACTTAACGGCTTAAAATGTGTAGTTTATTAGGATCTGCTATTGCAGAACTGCCATGGCCAAGAATGACCACAATTTTGACATATAAATATGCAGATGTGAATTTCTGGTTGAACCAGTTCAAAAAGGCAAAATTTTTATTATATGGTTCTATATAGTTCAGGGCACGAGAAATACACTCGTTCAAACCGCATGTCAATATCTCTTTTAGTTTTTGAGTTACAGTGATTTTTTACTTTTTTTAAGGCTCAACTTTGAAAGCCCATAACTCAAAAACTAAAAGAGATATTGAAATTCGGTTTGAACGAGTGTATTTCTCGTGCGCTACTTAACTTGTACATGTATTTTGAAAATTTTGAAAATTTTTCAATTTTTTTCGAAATTTTCTTTTGTCGATATTTCAAAAAGTTGAAAAGATAATGAATATCTGAAAACACCAGTGAATTCCTCGCGTGAAAATACATAGGTATGCAAATTTTCAGAAGAAAATTCGAACGGATACATTTTTTATTACAAAAAATCGAAAATGGCCGTTTTTTAGAAAATTCCTAAGGGGTACCCCTTGGTGTTTTTTCGAATTTTGGCCATTTTTCGTTTTTTTGTAATAAAAAATGTATCCGTGCGAATTTTAATGTGAAAATTTGCATACTTATGTATTTTCACGCCAGAAATTCACTGGTGTTTTCAGATTTTCATTATCTTTTCAAGTTTTTTAAATATTGAGGAAGAAAAATTTTGAAAAAAATTGAAAATTTTCAAAATTTTCAAAATACCTGTACAGGTTAAGTAGCGCACGAGAAATACACTCGTTCAAACCGCATTTCAATATCTCTTTTAGTTTTTGAGTTATGGGCTTTCAAATTTGAGCTTAAAAAAAAGTCAAAAATCGCTATAACTCAAAAACTAAAAAAGATATGAAGATGCGCCTTGCGCCATTCGATTTCTCGTGGTCTGATTTATATAGAACCACATTTTAATAATTTTCGATTTTTGAACTGGTTCAACCTAAAATTCTCATTATTTGTGTGTACGAGCTCTTAAACGAAGAATTGGAGAACAAACCTCTACACAAAAGAACATTTGGATTGTTTTGAGGTTCTAAATTTATACCTAACGTTTAGTTAATGTAATTTAAAGTAATTCAAATTCATTTAATTTGTTTAAACTTAAAATGTTTCTTTTAGACTATAGACTATTACAGTTCACTTTGTAGTGTTTATATTTATAATTTAACTATTAATATATTAGAAATAAGTATCAAACCAGTACGAATTAAAAAAATCGATTTGTTCGTTTATTAGTACATCATGTAATATATATCCATAAAGTTCCTCTTTTATATTGACAATAATTCTTTGTCTAAAACCCAGGAGGGCCTTAAAGCAGCCTTGTTTTGACAACAGAAACAACTTTCTTTAGATAAATTTTCCTAATTTTGTATGAATTAAAAAATTGCACTAGAAAGAAGTCTTGAAATTATGCACTTTGATAATAATTATAAATTTATGTATTTTCTTTCTTACTTCGTCAAATTATAATGAACATATAGATGCAGTGATTTGAATCGCATCATAAAAAATACAATTTTGATAAAAAATGACATTAACAGACCGCATACCCATGAAGTAGTGAATATCTAGAGGGGGGACAGGGAGGTCACCATTCACCACAGTTTGAGAACCACAGCAGTAGCCGTTGGCCGTTAGCTGGTGTCGGTATTCACTGCAGCTGATTTGTGTTTTCTGAACCGCCGCGCGCTCGCCAAACAAGAATTGCGGTCAGCAGCGGCAAGGCGAACGCGAACTACTAAATCATCTGATCGATTGTCGTTTGATCGGTGATCGCTAGATTGAGTAGATTGGCACTTGGTGGTGTGATCGCGTTCGCACATTGTTAATGTTAGTGAACTAAACAGTGCTGTGTAAAGTGTGAATGTAAACTGGATAAGTGGATTGAAAACTGTAAGTTTTCAATATTTCAATTAAATCATTCATTATATTTATACTGATTTATTAAACTTAAAGGCTTTTTTCATATTTATACGCGGTTTATTATTGCTGGGCAGAAGTATAATATAGTTCACATTAACAATACGGTAATAACAAAGAAAACCACAAATATAAAATTTAGTAGCAAGGAAAAAAGTTGTTTAATTACATAATTGCTTACGCTCAAAAAATGTACCTGGGAAGTTTGAGATCTGCTTTCCTTGAATCGTACTTGTTTCATTTAATAAATATATGTACACATAATAATTTGCTTAAGAGAATGGATTTTTTTGTATTTCCTAATCTTTTTCAAGTTTACAAATTTATTATGTCGTATCAAAATGATGTTAATTTTATTTATTATACTTCTTAATTTTGATAAGTGGATAACAAACTCTTCACAAGAAAGAGTCAATGGGTAGTCAGGAAAAACTGGTTTTAATAAAATTTCATATATCTGTATTAAAATATTATTTTGAAGATTAGTTGGACTTAAATTTCATAAATTAAATAATTGGAACTAAGTTCCTGTTGTACAGTGTAACATAAATAAATAAATAAATATTGAAATATTGCTATTTACAACTGTATTTCAGGTAAATTTGTTTAACCCTCGAGCGTATGCGATTCTGTATCTAAACAGTCTTGTCGATTTTCCTTTGTTATTAAATTTTAAATTTATGGGATATAAAAATCGCACATTTAAACATGAACCATACTATACAGATTAACCAAAAATAGATAATATTTAAATCAGAGATGTCAAAAATCATAAATAAAAAAAATTCAAAATCATTGATTTTTTTGAATTGAATCATATTTTTGTAGATTTTTTTAATTCTCTAAAAATTATATAACTAAATGGAGTAAAAGTTATTAATATTTAACTATTTATATGAAAAATTCTTTGAAAAAATATGTAGTTTCGATTATTATTGCACATTACAAGTTTTAACACAAATTTAAGAAACTATATTCTCGACTATATTTGGATGACTAAATTAAGAAATAAGTTAGGTTTTGAAAAGGCAGGAAAATTGGTATTTTTGTTCAAATATTATAACTGTAAAACAACTAACGAATAATGTTTTGTTTAATATTACTTCATTTAATAAATAAATATTGAAAATTATTTTGTTTGTTTTACAAAACACCTTTAAACAATTGAATTTTTATTATGACACTTGTTTTGTTCTGTACCAGAAATATATTTAAATTAATACAAAATACAAAAAATAAATCAAAGAATGATTTTTTTAAAATCACACTGATTTAAATATATACCGTAATCATAAAAGAAAATTAATTTAACTTACTGACAGATAATTATCACGTTTTAAGGTTATTTAGCTAATTTTAGTTCTTACCTAGTTAACAAACTGATGCACCTATTGAGGTTAAGATATTTCAAATTTAATCTGAATTGGTGAATCTATTACCGGAAGTAAAATAAACTAAGTAAGCCGGTCAAATAAAGAAGTAATCTGGTTCAGTAAGTATAAGTTCAATTTGATCTAAATTACAAATGGAATACGCTTAATATCAATAGTTCCTGATAAAATTGAATCTAAAAAATTGTATCAACAGCTAATCTGTTTTATGCATCGGGCTATGAAATATTAAAGAGGAAAGTACTTCAAATAAAAAATGCGGAAAAGATTACTTTTTAGCATTTTTATTTCAATAGTAATTTCATCCCCCACCCCCTTTTTAAACCCTTAAATAGTGCACATGAACAAAATGACCCCGAAAATAGATTTTGGCGATCTTAAAAACACCTGCGTAACTAATGTTGAACGCGTAATATTTTGGTATTGCTTAATTTCATTTATGGCGATTCTTGTTTTTACCACCTCTCAGGGATGGTTTGTACCCCTAAAAAGCAACTTCCGGAAGAAAAAAAAAAGTGGGATCAATATTTTTTAGAGTTGTGTTAGTGTGCCAAGTTTTATTTAAATCGGTGAGTGACAGTTGGGTAGTGTTAATTGTCAGTGGTATCGAGTCGGCCTATGGATTTGAGAACCTGGGTTCGATTCCCACAGCCTACAAATAATTTGCACCACATTAAAATTGGCCTTGTGGCTCTCAGTCTACTAACATTTTTGGGGGTCATGATTTAACGGCTGGTAACAGCACTTCACTTACCGAGATCTTCCACACCTTATACGGAAATGGCGTGTAATATATTTATTTATTTTATATAGATTACAACATTTATACACTGATTTTTTCTTATTATATTCCCTCAACCGTTTTTGAGAAATTGAAATGATTTTCTACTATTATTTGAATATTAATTTAATATTTTCACATTTATTACAATTCAATCTTTAACCTCAATATTATATTCGAGGCAAAATGTGTTTCATTTATAAGAACAATAATATTTAGTTTCAAAATTATCAAGTTCAATCAAGCTTTTCAGAGCCAGTTAGACTCATGTTTACCTTGTAATGCATTTGTTTTAACATTGATACTTTCGAATTAAAAACATTGGCTGGTAGCACAAGCTCTGTTTTTGGGTGTTTTACTGCTCTTAAAACATGTAAAAACAGAGCTTGTGGTACCTACCAATGTTTTCACTATTTTAATCAAAAATATGTCATTGTCTGCTATGTTACTAAGATCCGCAATTTCAGAGCTGCTATAAGAGCAATAAATTCTAATATGCAATATTAGTTCGACGAAAATAAAAAGTAACAACAAGCTAAGGAAATATAAATTTAATATTGATGTTTTCAATATAAATGGCATTTAAATGTGAACTGAAATCAATTGAATGTAAGTTTAAGAAAACACTTGTTTCCTGTTGTCAGATGTCAGTAACAACTTGCATTCTGCAATGACGCATTCGCATATTTGCAGTTTGACTTTATTTATTTAAACAAAGCTATAATATCGCGATATTATGTTACATAAGTTATGTCTAATTATAGTTCTTATTAAATTTAATCTATGCAATTAAATAGTTATCTCTAATTACTTGTCGTATTTTCAATCCCTGTCGTTTTGAAACTTAACCTGTGTAGATAATAAATATTAAATGTAAATTTTAAACTGTGACATTTGATAAAAATGGAGTATGATTTCAAATTATATTTTTATCTATTGTTGATATCAATGCATATTTGTATTGTAGATATAGATAGACTGTAAATATTCTTTATTGACATTTGGGTATGATTCACAGTATGACATTAGCAAATAAGTATCTTAAATTTTTACAGGTATATATTTGTATACATAGAGACATTTTTCATTTTTTACGAGTAAAATTTATTTTTCAAATTTTTATTATTTTCATAACACATTACTTATATCTACTTATATGTACTCGTATGTTAGAGGTCGGTAAAAATATCCGCTATCCAAATACAATCCGATCCGATCCTATGTCGGATTCGACTCGGATTTGATTAAAGATCTGGATAAGAAATTTATTACAAAATTCGGATAAAATATTCAATCCGAAGTTGGAATAAAACATTTGATTCGAATTTTGGATGAAATATCGGATCCGAAATTTGCAAACATCCCTTTTAGGTGTACAGTCTCAATAAAAATATATAAATTTTAATTCCAATATATAGAAATAATAAAGTTACGTAACACTTACAAGAATATGATATAAAATGATTAAACAACGTTACGATAACATTTTCTTCAGTTTTTCACAACAAATTATTAATTTAATTTTATCTACACCGATTAATTTTCGTTAGAATATACAAATGCCGCATCGCATCAGATCGAATATATATATATATATATATATATATATATATAATTATGGTTCACGATTACGTTCGCTCACGAATTAAAATTTGGTTTACGCCCAATTACTCACGACGGGTTACAGTGGGTCACGACAGTTCTGCTAATTTGCTAATTATAAACGTTATGAATAAATTATAATAATATTATTTCAGTTCATTATTTGTTTGAAGCTATTAAAAAAAATAGTTATATAGTACAAGATGTTTCCAAGTTAAGGACTCATTTTATTATAAAACAAAAGGAAATTAGAATTATTTGCAAGATAAGTAAAGTAGTAGTAAGAACATTTGTAGAGAATTTTGAAAAGGAACACAAATAAGTAAAAAAAAATCATCCAAAAATAGGGAATTACAGGTTTGAATCTGTTTTTTTAAACTAATTTATCTATAATTATCTCAATATTTTCTTATTATTGTAGTATTATAAAATTCTAGTTAACACTTAAATTGTCACTGCCAAATAAAATGGAAAATTCTATTCAAAGATAAATATAAAATTGCATGTCTGTCACATTAATTGTTACCAAAAAATTTGAAGTTTATAATCAGTAACATTATTTGACATATGCCAGCGACTATTCATTATAATTGCTAATTATAATTACTAATTGGATATCTATAAACTCAACAATAATTATAGAAATTAAATTTTATTATAGATATAGAATTTTACGGGATTTTAACCTAGAATTTTTGGGCCTGTTGCAAGAACAACCATTATAATTTAATTTAATGATAAGATATTAAATTTGAGTTATATTTTTAAAAATATATTTTAGATTGTTATTTTTTACCCCATAAAAAAGGTTAGTCTACGGCACAATTTATTAGTATATATTTATGTGCTGAAAAGTTTTTGTTTCATTTATTTTTGTATTACAGTAAAATTGTAATTATAAACAATATTTACTTATTTGCAGAACAATAAACATAATATTTTAAAATAATTGTTATCAATTCATGTAAACATTTTCCATAAATATTGTAAAATTACATTTCCGTATTATCAGGCACTCCTGTAATGAAATTCCACCAGGACCGGCTCTAGTTGCTAACCCACATTAGCCTTCCATGACATAAACTTTGACAATAAAAAATTCTTAGACGATGGCAGTCGGAGAAATCAATTAAAATTTTACTTGACTTGCCCGTAATTGAGTCTGAAGTTACTTAAATGCTAGGTGTGACTGCAGGGCCGGATCTACGGGGTGTGCAAGATGTGCAGTAACATACCTAAAATTGTATAAAACGCGGTATTTTACGTACAGCTCATTAAATAAATCTATATATCATGTTTATAGTCGAAATTATTATTTTTTATTTCCATTACTTAATTAACTAATTATTGTAGTTTCTCTTTTCAGAGTATAGTCATTTAATTTCTCTGCCGCATTAAGTGTAATAATATTTTTATTTCTTACGCTTCACGCGTTTCATGTTGACAATAACAGTAGTGTAATAGTATTTTTCTATTATTTTGTTTTATCTTATTATATAAAATAAATAAAAATCAATATATCATCACGCCTTTTACCCATTACTGGGTGTGGCATTCTGCCTAAGCAGATCTTGATATGTGATATATTTAATATAATTTTTATATTTGTATTTTTGTTGTTTTCTATGGGGTAGGTGACTCAGTGGTATCGAGTCGGTCTGTGGATTTGAGAACCCGGGTTCGATGACAATTTTCACCACATTAAAATTACATCTAAAATTTTTGGGGATCGTGACTTAACCGCACTTCAAGGACCATTCCGATCCAGGGGTGTAAAGCGTGCGGAGTACACGGGCGTACAAAATACGAATATATATTTCATGCTATAATTGATTAGATATCTTTTGAAAATTCTATATTTAAGTTACGCCCTATTTGCTCAATTGCCCCTGTGGTTATCGTATGAAACCGGTCCTGCATACTACCCCAGATATCTGGGATTAAATACCTTATTTCATAGTGTACCTTAGAATCTTATCACTTAAGTAAACGAAGTTATCAAGTAGGATATTCAGATGTAAGAATCAATTGGTGACAATTTATTTTGTTGTTGACTACTCACACCACAGTGCAAGTGTCATTCAAATTCGCGTTACGTAAGCAAGTAAGCAGATATGTATGTATATACAGGATGTGAAAAAGTTTTCGCAAGTTTATAAAGTGAAATACTTCATAGTTATTAAAATTACAGTGGTGAAAAATATATTTTCCATTTTTAATCATTGCTTTTTCTGTGTAAAGTTGTAAATAAGTTTTGATATTTTTTATTTGAGACATTTTTGTTTAAAAAATTTTGACAGCGAAACACATACAATGCTAAAAATTCAAGTTGTTTTAAAAATACACTTTGAGAAATATAGTGTTGACTAGATCTGCCGCGTATTTGTACAATATGTGTGTGTTTACAGATATTTAGTTTTGACTTTGACCGTGAATAAACGTAGAGACTGATATTTAATAATGTTTCATGTTCATTCATTGTTGTAACGCTTTGATTTTGCAATAATTTTAATATATTCAGATCATAGAAATTTAGTTTCTTATATTTCAGTGATTATAGTTTCGTTTCACCTTTTTTATCAGTGAATATGCATTTCTTGTCACTGTACCTACTATCTTATCTAATATTATATTTTATGAAAATAGTATATATGTTAATATTTTAACACTCTTTCCTTATTTTTAATACATAAATGTAAATAAATGCGATATATTTATGATATCGTCGCATTCGTGTTAATAAGTGTGATAAAATTTTCCTAAGCAATAAAACAATAAAAAGTCATATAAAATAAGTTCTTTTAAACAAATTTGTGTTTTTCCACGAGCGATCTAAACAGTACATTGATGTCTAGGAAACGGGTTAATTTGCAGAGCTTGATAAATATCTTTTCCGCGCTAAGACTAAAAGTATTTTTTCGCTGCAGGGCTTTTACTTTTTTGTTTGCTTTACCTAGCCACCAATACGATTTGCTTCTCATAAAAAGTAACATAAAGATTTTAGGAACATTTATATTAATGTATGAAAATTAAATGGTCATGTAAAAAGTTCGTGTTTCGCCCTTGTGATTGAAAATCCTTGTCTTTGTTTTATATTACAATTTTTACGATGCGGGCTAAAAACTACCACTTTATACGTAAATATCTATTTTCTTAGAGTGAATCATGTGCCTAATTGGGTTTGAAGTTGAAATCTGAAATAAGATATTATGAAACATTATTATGTATTGTAATAAATAAAAAGTACATTTTTGGCGGTATTTGTATATATTATTTTTAAAACAAAATTGTCCAGGTAAAAAAAAAATATTGGGATAAGGATCTCTACATTTTTTGCGAAATTTATATCAAAATTTTGTAATTATTTTCCATAATTTTACATAAATTTAATGTTTTCAAATTTACGAAAGGTGACCTTAAAAAATATTTATTTATTCATCAATATCTATTTTATAATCTCCCTTAGATGTAATACACCTATGCCAGTGCTTTTTTCAATTCTCGAAGCACTTCTAATGTGCGCTTTTTGGTATGGCTTTTCCAGCGATGCGGTCTTTATCTCCTCAATCGTAGCAAAACTCCGTCATTTTATGGGTTTTTGTAGTTTTGGGATCAGGAAAAAGTCGCAGGTACAAAAGCTATGAATTGTTTTGCCTCAAATCCAGGCGTTCTCTTTGTATTGCTTCACGCAAACGGCGCATAATTTAAACTTCTCTAATAGTGGTTCGACGATTCTCCATAACAATTTTCTTCACTATTTCAACGCTTTCATCGGTTGTTGACATGCTGGGGCGTCCAGGGCGTCCAGGGCGGGCATCGTCATTAACATCTTCTCGGCCTTCTGTGAAGAGCTTGTACCACTTATAAACAGTAGACTCGCCAAATGCCACATTCAACATTTCAAGTGCGTTGGAGCAATTAATTTTATTTTTCACACAAAATTTAATACAGATTCTTTCATCCATTTTTTCGATTGCAAAAAATCGCCAAGCACACCAAAACACGTCTAACCTTTATACGATCTATCAAAAACAAACTACAAATGCAAAATGGCTGATCATGTCAACATATGTCACTTTTTTTAACAAACCTCTATTGTAATACTTACAACCTTTAATTAAAATACGTACAATAAATAATACGTTTCATTTATAACAACAATAATATTTAGTTTTAAAAGATTAGTGTTTAGGTGCCACTTTCAAACCCAATTAAGCACATGATTTGCTTAAAACCAAACTATCCATAAATTTTTATCTATAATTGTTTTGTTTCCAAGCATATTAATCAGGGTTCGAAGATATATATCGATCGATATATATCATGATATTTATTTTGATATATATCGTCATATTTTTGCAATGATATATATCCATTTTATAAAAATATGAAATAGTTTTTGAGATATAGCCTCCGGAGAAGTGAAATTTTTCGAATTTTTCAGTTTTTCTACTTTTCCGAGGCTATATCTCGAAAACTAAATGTGATATGAAAACGCGCTCAACGGCATTAATTTTCTCGTGCTTCAGTTAACTTCTAAACATAGTTTCAGCCAAAAAAATCGCAAAAAGCGGTTTTTTAACATTTTCTCGAAAACCAGAAGTCATATGCATTTGAACATTTTTCCATTGGATTCAGTGGGTCAAAATACATATGTATGTAAATTTTCGTTTTAATAATCCTACGATTAAGGATTTTTGGGAAAATTGAATTAAAATCTGAAAAAACCAAAGGGGTACCCCTTAGGAAATAATTAAAAATATTAAATTGCATAAAATTGTATGAAAATTTGCTTATAAGTCAATTCGGACACGGGGAATTCAACGCCGTTGAGCGCATTTCCATATCTTGTTTAGTTTTTGAGATATAGCCTCCGGAGAAGTGAAATTTTTCGAATTTTTCAGTTTTTCTAAATGTGTACAAAAACTAAAATTAAAAAATAAATATCCAAAAAGTGATATTTATCTGATATTATATATCCTATATATCAGATATTTTGATATTTATTATAAATATCATGATATTTACGAACCCTGATATTAATATAGCATACTTTGCTGCATATTTCCAATTATTGCTATTTTAATTTTTCAAATTGTAATATGGAGATTATTTATTTATTTATGTTACTTTATGCAATAGGTATATAATCCCAATTACAGTACAGTACACCGAGCTGCAGTATGGTAGTTCATATATTTTTAGCATGAGTGGGATTCGAATTTGGGATCTACTGATTCCCTGGTTGAAATACTGGCAGTATCCCAATTTTTCTCTTTGTAGTACAATTTGATTACCTTAGAAGTTGCCGATTCGAATATTATCGAATTTTTCGTTCTTTTTCAATTTCACAGTTGTTATTAATTATTAATCATTAATATTATATCGCCACAATTGCCAAAATCGATAAAACAATAAATAAACGATATACATCTTTTTAATACTAACATAACAGCGTATGTAAATATGTTTGTTCTTGACATTTGCTCAATTGGCTTAAACGTTACAAATCACATAAACTAACTCAACCCACTCATCATTAGCATTGTTTTCATACTTGTAATTACGCATTCATGTAATAAACTGTTATTTATTTCAGTACATATAAAGGTAATTTGGACGTTTTTGATTTAAATAATTATATCATCGCTTTATTTTATGTATTATTAAGTTGCAACATGCGTCTAATTGAGTGTGAATTAGCACCTGTACTTTTGTTCTATTTGAAACAATATATTATTGATATTACGAATGATACATATTATGTATTGTACAAATTTTCAAATTTCAAAGTGAAAGGTTTCAAATATAGCAATAAATATGAAAAATTATTTCAAAACAATACTAAAAAATGATTTCAAATTTTTGATTGAATTGATTGATTGAAAACGCTTGGGAGAAAGATAATGAAACAATTAGTATATTTGTAAATTTAGTGAACTATACTTAAGTAAATTTTTATTCCATTTTAACTCAACAATTTTTAGAAAAAAAAATTTAATTTCGTTTTTATAACTCAATAAAAAAATGGTAGGTGGCTCAGTGGTATCGAGTCGACCTGTAGATTGCAAACAATTTTCACCACGTTAAAACCACCCCTGTGGCTCACTCCATTAACATCTTTGGGGGCCGTGATTTTATGGCTGGTAACCGCACTTCACGCGAAGAAATATATCACTTATCGAGATCTACTACGGCATAGTGCCACACTCAGTAGTGGGTAAAAGGCGTGATGATAAATTTACTTATTTGTTTCAAATTTAATAAATCATTATTGGCACAAACATTTAATATTTTCAAATTTATTACAATACGTTAAAACTTTAACTTCAAAAATATTTATCATACATAATATTATTATTGTTTTAATAAGATTGATGTTTGTCTTGAGGTGAAAATTATTTGCAGGTAGTGGGAATCGAACTCTCATTTTCACAGTTTCATAGCAATTTCGTTTGGCATGAGGAACATTAGAAAGAATATGAAAATTTTGTTGGAATTCTATTATAAGCTGTAGTTTCGCTGTACTGTAAATGAAATTAATTTCCTGTTGTGTAGTATCGTAGATAAATAAATAATTACTATTGCTTTAAACTTGTTGTCCAGCACTGTTGTGTTATTATGATAAAGAACTGCAGTAAATCTATATTATAATGCATGTTGTTTTTTTGTTGTTGTTTGATTTCCGTTATAATTATTAACATGTTATGAATATAATTGATTTCAAACAAATTGTAAGATAAGTTATAGTAATTTATCAGTTGCAAAAAGTAAATCTTAGAATATAAATATTAAAAACAGCTCATATAATAGCTGTAATTATGTGTTCTTACTATAAAGAGTCAGTTCGTATTATCTGACATTTATATTTAATAGGGTAAAATAGCCATTTTGAAACGAAATATGTCTTTAAACCAGGAATCCGAAACAAATAATTACGGTTCGGTTGAAGTAATGTTTTTGGTTTAGTTCGCAAAGCTGTTTAATTTGGGTGCAAACAACGATGAATTTTTTTATAATTGTTAATTATATTTCAGGCTTTAGCGAAAAACAAACAGAAATTTTAAACTATTTTTATTTTCTTTGTTTTTAATTATTATTTGGCGATGTTTAGACACATTGGCTTCTAGCACAAGCTTCTTCGTTTAGCAACGAGCCTAAAATATACATTTTTCCCATTGTTGTTAGCAGCAGAAGAAAAATCTTATTATAGTCCCGTTGTTATTAGCTATTAGCAGCAGGTGAAAAAGCTTATTTTAGTCCCGTTGTTATTAGCTATTAGCAGCAGGAGAAAAAGCTTATTTTAGTCCCCTTGGTGTTTAGAACAGTACAGTGGGTTAAAAAGTATAATTTGTTACAATCTTGATGCTATAGAAATCGATTTTTACTCCCGACGATGGAAAAATTTACTTATTTTCGAGCATCATTACATTTTTTTTGTCGGTATAGTCAAAATACATTTTTACAAGTTATGTTTTTTTTTAAATTAAGTTATATTTCTTATACTATCCTTGACTAGTGTCAATGATTATTTTGTTTTTGACCATGCTGTAATATTTACATAAATATCAAATAATGTTAAAGTTCTCTTTTTTTATACTTAATTCAAGTAGCAGATAATTTTAAATTATTTGATAATTACATAATAACAGATTGTTTTGTTAGAAATACCATAAAATGAAACTGAAGATATTTAGAACAGATTCACTGTTAATATTTATTCGTATATTAGTGAATCAAAATAAATGGAAAGAAAAAAAATTCTTTTTCAAGATCCTGTCAGATAGTTAAATGTTCTTTTCTCAAGTGTCATTCATTCGGCTCGGGATATGAAATAAAAAGAAAAGAAATAAATCTTTGAGGGCCGTAACACTCAACAGTAAAATGACAATAACAGACAATCAAAATTTATTTAAAATTTTTAAAACTTGTATTCCTAAAATATCAGCATTCTTCTAAGGTGTAAACAAACACTTCAAAAATTAACGATTCGTTTAGCTTATAAGATATTATATTAGTATATATTCATGCAAATCATTAATATTGAAACTCCTGTTTAATAATAAAGCATTACAAATTATTTACGAGACCTATTATTGTTTAGTTTACTGTCATCTACTAAAAGGAAATACAATATTTACATTTTTAAGTATAAATGTTTGAATATCCTATATTATTAACATGATTTGTAATTTACTTATATTTCATATTATTACAATATTTCAATTTGTGCGAGAAAAATGTGAAAAAATAACTCACTTACGAGAACTATACAATTAGGATAATCTATATTATGTTCGATATTCAATAAATAGTTTAGTTTAGTAATGATTTGTTGTACAAATTGCAACAACTGTGATTTAAATACTCAGTAACGAACGAGTTTATATGATTTTATTTAATAAAATAACTTGAGCTGAAACAATGTAATGTATAAAAGGAATCTGACTGATAAGCTTGAAGATAATGAAGTCAAGTAAAGAGAGAAATATATTTGAAATGTCCCTCTGCGCATTTGCGGTGTCCACGTCCACGAGCTCTCGCATTGTGGTGCGAGTATCGGTGTTTAATTGCCCTTTGAATTGCGCGCGTTGGACCTTGTGAACTCATAAAGCAGTGAGGCTGTAACAAACGATCGAGGAAGTACTGCATTAATATGTATGTCCAGTATCAGTCCATTGCCAATTGTCACTTAACTCTAACGCATTATTACATCTTAGTTTAAACAACTGGTCACTGAAGCACAGGACTGTAACTTGACTCGGCTGCTAGCTGCTAGCTGCTGGCTGCTAGCTTGCTTCTGATGCTCTCTGCCCACTGGTTCTCGGTGCAGACGTGAGTGGCTGCTTCAGGAGCACGCAGGGCGCTTCAATTATTTAAAAGCGCCAGTGAGAACTGTGTCACTCGGTGACTTGGTTACTACAGTACCTAGTCAATCAAATATTAGTTAGGTTTTCATATTATTTCTTCTTCCTTCTCCTCCCAGATTGATTATTTATTTTCTTGATGAAATTAGTACTTATACTTAATACATAAGCGGAATTTATAATATTCTATAATATACAGGATGTATTTTTAAAATCAACCAATCAGTTGTTCTGGCCAGCTAATAACCTTAGAAAAAAAATGAAATATATAGGCTTATACAGCAAGGAGGGAGACATAATGTTTTTGTAATAAAACTATAAAGGAGTGAGGGAATTAAAGTTATATTTTTTCAAATAAAAAGTTTTTTTTGTACTTAAAAATAAAGTCAAAAGTTAAAAAAAATAAAATAAATATATCACGTCTTTTACCTATTACTGGGTGTGGCACTATGCCGTAGCAGATCTTGGTAAGTGATATATTTTTTCGCGTGAAGTACGGTTACCGACCGTCAAATGAAGTCCCTCAGAGATGTTCTCTTCTGCTTAAATTTGTTTTGTATACTCTAATACAACGATACCCAACCTCAGGCCCGCGGGCCAAATCCAGCCTGCAACAGGTTATTTGACCGATCCGCGCTTACAAAAGAAGTTAATTCTTGCAATTACAAGGCCATTATTAATGTCTGTTATATAAGTAATAACTTCTTTTGTTTTAACAATGTCAATTTTATTTCATAACTTTCCTTACTCAATTTTTATACAGCTGTTGTTTCCCAATTAATTACAGAGATAATTGTTTAAAATAAAATTGTCAAATATAAATTCTGCATCTCATTCAGTTAATAAATTATATTTTACGTACATTTTTTAAATGAGTAACTATTGAAATATAGTTACAATTAAGTAAATGTTTGATATTTGACAGATTTTATTTGAAATATAATGAAGTAAAATTAACTGTCGAATGAATTTATGATTAAATGAATAACGGGGTCGTGCTATCACGTTTGATGGGGCATAGCGTGATGTTACGTATGTACGTATATAATATTTATATTTAGCCTTTCTTTTTCACACGTTTTCGCATGATTAATTCATTGTGAATAATACCTGACATTTAAAAGTAAAATATTATCAGAAATGAAATTATAACCAGCAAAAACATACCATAATTCACTGTTAAAAATAACTAGCAGAGATTAAAAATTATACGTTATTTAAACAGAATTTATCTTTACTATAGTTATTTTATGGAAAATACACACATTATGCATATATATCTAACCTATATTACGTTATAAATAAATCTGATAAAATGTATATTACTTAACATCTTATCGTATGTATGTATTTATTTATCATGCTGCATGAAAGCGCATAAAGTTTGATTTAATTAATTAAATATTATTCATCCATATTTTTCTTGAATAGTATTTTGCAATATCCTTTAGAAATTACAATAAGTACTTAATTAGTATTCTAAGTAAATACTTAACAATTCATGCAATTACATTAAATTATAAACAGAAAAATTGTAATATCGCCAAGGATTTGAATCTAGGATCTATAAATACCGGTCATATGCTTTAAATCAACATAAAATAAGACATAAACTATATGGCGACCATAGATTAGTTGGTTTAAAACATATAACAAATCCCGAGTTTGAATATACTATATTAATATTAATAACTAATATTAATCATCAAGTTGTAAAAACACGTGTAGTCATGCACATAGTTTTTTTTTAAAGGAATTTTTCATATAAATAGTTAAATATTAATAACGTTTACTCCATTTAGTAATATAATTTTTCAAGAAATAAAAGAATTCAAAAGCAATGATTATTTTAAATAAAGATTTTTGCCACCCTTGGCCTTAAGTGGACAACATGGCATTAAATATTGGACTGCAAAGCTATTTCATATTATATCTTCTCTAAATTTGTATTTACTTGAATCTGGCCCATGCACCTTTTAAGTGAAAAAATCAATTGCAAGTTTTATTGAATCAAAAAGGCTGTACCACTGTTCATTTTTGCTGTTATTAAGCTTGTACCGGGAGCCTTAAACCTATAGAAAAGGGACGATAATATTATCACTGGTAGAATTGTAAGGAAATCGATATATTTTATAACTGTTTTATTTTAAGTTTTCTTCTTTTGATGGCACTACAGCCCAATTCGGGCCTGGGCCTACCGGGCAAACCGAGCCGCAGTTTTTACACTGCCGTACTGTCGGTTTTCGTAGTCTAATGCTACATTATTTAAGGCGTATAAGTGACTAGCTTATAGCTATTTCATATATATATAAATATATTTCAAGTTTTATATAATTTTATTTTAGTATTTACCATCTTGGCGATGTTACGAAATGACGTCTAACCCGGAGTTATTTTAGTTTTTTGAAAGAGAATCTAGAAAGATGAGACTTACAGAATAAAGTAAACTGTTGTATTTGAAATAAAAATTCGTACTTTGAAGATTAGAGTTTATTCACCGTTTTATTTGAATTGTAGCAGTGGCTGATCGCATTAGCACAGTAAGGCAGGCAGTGGCAAACCTAAGATATGATTAAGTGGAATGTTTTAGAAATAAATTTACCTTAAATAAAACACAGACACAGAAAAAATTAAAAATATATATTTTATTAAAAATATAAATTAATATATTAATACATACAATAATTGTTGATATAAACATATAATAACAAAATATAAACCAAATAAAGTATATGCAGGTGTTCATTTTAGTTTGTCCACTATTGCTATCTCGAGAACTATAAGACCTACGATGTCGGTTAAATTAGCAAACAATTTCTATTTTACAAGACTATTTTAATGAGCATAAAAAATATTTTTTTCAACAAGTGGTTCACAAACTGTGGATACCAACTTTGTTATTTTAAATGGAACTGTATTTTTGTATTTGCTTATTCCATAGAGAATTTTATTCTGAATTCAGTGATGTAATATTTGTATACCCTAAGATAACAATTTTTATGAGAAAAATGCATGTTTAGATTTATATCAGTTTTATTTTAAAATGGCAGAAATAAGTGTGCCATGGACAATGCAAATGAATGTGATAAACAATTACTTGAAACAAAAACACAAACAAATGCATAAATTTACAAATACTGCTCAAATTGACCTCCATTTTTAAAGTTGTTGAGTCTGAGATTTACAAACCTAAAATTACATATCATCCTGCCCGGTGCATATTTATAAGATCTGGTTTAAAACAAGGCATTTCCTGCAATCTCTTGTGCATATAGTCTGGCGACCACGACACGACGCGACTTGTCGACAAATCAAAATCATATTTCCCAGCAGATTGCGACGCGATACGTTGCGCGACGTTGCGTTGTTAAATTCAGTAATCAGATACATACGAGTACAATAGTTTTAAAATGAAGTATAATTATAGTATCAGAATAATTTTATATTAATTATTTTACTAGTAAATTAGTTTTGACAGTAGTTATTTATAACGCTCTTTACAATTTTCTGAAAAAAAACTAAATGTAGAACGGGCAGCTACTGCCGCCCCTTTAGCTTGCCGCCCATGTATCCTGCACGCCATACACCACCAGGTTGAAACAGTCTTGAGGGCAGGAGTCATATCTTCGAAGATATTTTGATCCCATCCAAATGAATGGCATTCGTGACGTATATGTGTTCGTCAGTACGGTGGTGTGGATAGCGATACGGAATTCGAATCCAGAGATCCCGAGTTCGAATCTCACTCAAGCTAAAAATTATATAAACTACTACACTGCGGCTCGGTAAGTGCGGACCCTGTACTGTAATTGGGATTCAGATCCTGTTGTACAGAGTAACATAAATAAAAAAATAAACATAACTTAGTTGCGATGATAATGAAAGCAAAAATATTCCTGACGTTACCTCAATGCAACAAATAAACAAAAAATCATAAGGACTCCACCCAATTGGTAGGGTATCCATTTAGAAAGTTGGTGATACTGGGTTCAAAGGTTGATTAAGTTTTATAGTTTTTCATAATTCTCTGTAGGTACCAGTATCTAAATAGACAATAATATCTCTAATATTATTTATTTTATTTTGAAAGTTAAGTTTAACCCAACAATGATGATACATATTAGTGAAGTGAACATTTTTTTTTCATAAAGTCTTATTTTGTATATTAAGGCAATACCAGCAAGAACTAAAATGAAACTAAAAGAGTCTTGTAACATAATTTCAAACGAACCTGACGTGTTAAATTAGAACGTATGCTAGTTTTTGAAATTATGTTATAATATCTTTGTATATTAATTTTGTGTAGATTCCCGTAGTTTCATTTTAGTTATAGCCGGTATTGCCTAATGATGATCTTCATAAAGATCGAAACTGGTAGAATGCTTTGAATAAACTAATTAATAGAATAGTTTTTTGGAAAAAAATTCAATATTATTAATTTTAGTTTTTAATGTTTAGTTAGTGGGCCGCATAACCATAATTAATTTTGTAAATAATTTAAAATATCTCTTTGACTAATTGTTAGTATTTTTGTTCCAGAAATCGTCCGCATGGCATCTCCAAATCTACTTTGGTTTTTCTGTCTGTTCATCATCTCCACATCGGCATCAGTCGTCCGTCGTCATGCTGGTGCCCTCTGTCCACTCGACTGCCATTGTGCCACAAACCACACAACACAAATCACAACCTACCATTGCTCATCGTTAGATTTCATCAATAAATTATCACCAAAAGAAAATGCAGCAATTAGGTCCCTGGATATCTCCAACATAAGCCTACATACTTTGGACAAGAGACTGAAGAAACTCATTAATCTTGAAAGATTGAATTTGGCCAATAATGAATTGACTGACTTGAAACATTTTCCGCATTTGTCCAAGTTGACGCACTTGAATTTACGTGCTAATCATATAAAAACTTTTGTAGCAAAACATCTTCCGTCAACTTTGAGAAGTTTGGATGTGTCTCATACCTACATCAGAGAATTACCTCATGATATTACTAGATTACATCATTTGAAACATATTTCTGTCTACGGAAATTCATTCTCTTGTAACCGCGAAAGCTTAGATACTAGAGACTTTTTACTAGAGAATGATGTCAAGCTTATTGGACATGCCACGTGTGAAGAACCGGAGAAATTTAAAGGACAATCTTGGTTCCATGTTGTTGATTTTGACGAATTCTTGAAGCTTCAGGATCAAGAAGGAATGTTAGGAGACGAACCAGAAGGTTCTGGTGACGGCTATGGATCTGGGGAAGGCCCTCTAGATTCAGGCATAAAATTCCTTGAACCAATTAAAGAAGACCCAATATCAAAACAAAATATTGATGAACTAGAATCATTCCAAACATCAACTTCAGAACCTGAGATAACTACTACTGATGATATATTCTTTTCTAGTGGTGATGGTCCAATCGTGAATGGTTTCGACAAAGAATCTGATCCATCTAGTAATGAAACCATTCCTGACAGAGTTAGAGAAATGCCAGAGGAAAAACACGCTAATCTGGGAACTAATATCTTCCTGGGTATATTTTTACTTTGTCTAGTCTGTTTGCTGATCTACGCAATCAAAAAGAACAAAGAGAGAAAACGCGAGGCACGTCGTAAGAAGCGTCAAGAAAATTTGAAACAAAGAGCAGCTCAAATTGAAATGATGCCGAAAAATCAACAACGAAAACCAAGTGATAAACAGAATGGCAATTCTGAACAAGTACCTTTAATGAATGGGCAAAATGGCAATTCAAAACCTGCTGAAGCCAATGAGTTACCATCAGACAACAACCAACCTCTTCTTGAAAAAGAACCAGTGAACAACGAAAATGACGCAGATTATATTAGTCCAAGTGCTCCGTTGTTCCCAGCAAATCCCGATGTGAAAACCGTAAAAGTTAAAGCTTCAGAAATTCCAGAATCGGTTCCTCAGACTCCGATCCTCGTGTCCAGAAGCCGAACCAGTGATGGTAACTTGGTTGTTACTCCCAAACCAACCCAGAGAAATTCTTAGAGATGCCAAAATAGAAGATGACGTGTATTCGATGCACAGTGCTAGAAACGAGTGTTTGCGTATTTGCCGTTGTGATAGCGAGCTCAAACTCTTGTGGTGTTGTTCAGTTCCTATACGATAAGATATTTAGGTATACGAATCCTGGAATACATAGTAAACTGCGATTTTTATCCTTATTCATTCAACAAATAAGACCAACATATTCTATATGAAATCTTTCATATTTTAGTTCTTATGTTACTGAATCATAAGGATGATTATCTGAAAGTTTTACGAATTGTTAAATATGTATTTCGGTGTGTACATTACAGTGAGTCGTCTAGCATAAAACCCAGCCAAATTACTAATTAATTTCAATTCATGCAGGCGGTCTTACGACTAATTAGTTTCTTTAATGAAATTGGAATATGTTAGCATGAAATTTATTCGTATATGTGCTGAAAAATAGATGATTTTAACTAAGAGAGCTTAACGGAAATATGACAAATTATTCGCTTATGATATTTCACTATATTTATACCATTTCTAGCATGTTTTAACACATTTCATAATGGATGCAGTGTACCTAAAGATTATACATTCATATTATGTTTTTAATATAAACCTATAATCGTAACACTGGTAATAGGCATTTCAAGTAACGAATATGATTTATACTTAGTGTGCGGCTTCTTAATTTTTAAAATATATTTATTGTTATTTGTCAGGTTTTTTATTAGACGACTAAGTTGTTACTGTAAAGATTGTTCACAAAATCTACTTTTAATAAAAGTGACTCAAAAGTTATTTATTCATTTTTATGACTGTAATTTTTGTAAAAAATTATAAAAGTCAACAAGAAATTGTTCATTGAATTTGAAAATTTTCAAAGTTTTATAGATTTGTTCGTAGATTAAAAATATTCACATATAAATAAATATTTGGGACTATTTATTTTACATTTCTTTTGTGGTAATGAACAAATTCTCGTTTACAATAAATACATTATTTGCGAAAGATGCGCCTTGCTGCAAAAGTTCCTAAATTTTACTAAAATTTTTGTCATTTTTATTTTAAACTATTTTAATCTTTTAAAAATGTATGATACCTGAAAATAATTTGAAAACACGCATGTTTTTTATTTGTTTGTAAAAGTTATAGTCACTAAAGTTATCAAATTAACTTTTGGGGTACTTGTATATTTAAATATTTATAGAAATGATTATGGAACCGAATGCATTTTACCATAGCTGCCAAATTACTATTCGTACGTACCAAATATTTTGACACTATTGATATAAATGCGTATCAGATTCGTTCAGGGGTATTGTCTATTAAGATCACCACTTCATATTTATTACCAGTAATTTCATGTAGGCGGCAGGCCTTGGACTTGTATAAGATAAGAAAAATAGTTGAATAAAATAAAATGCCAAGTTTATTTCTAAAGTTGTGCGCTGTGCCAAAACTTAAATTACTTTATTTTCATTTGTTTATAGAAAATGACATACAGATCCAGATATACGAAAATTAACAAATTGAAATTACTAACTGACTGATTTTTAATACTTTAACTATAACATAAAGACAGATTTTTACTATTTCCTCCTTGAATTTGCTGCCTGTAGGAAGTGCTCCTCCCTCCACTTTTAAATCTGGATCTGCATAATACTGACATACACTTTGAAGACCATTCGTGGGTATATTCGCGATAATAATGACAAATTGATTATACTTTCGCTAATAATTTAATGTTCATTGAAATAAATAGATCTTGATAGACAATATTCTTGTACATTCATTCAGACAAGCTGTATAAATCGCTCTTCTAAAGTCTAAACATTATAATATGCAAATAGAAATTTTGTTTTGTTTTTAGTAATTAATTACCGTCAGTGCCTTGCTAATTATTGAGAGATAATTTATTGATTGAATATGATGAGCTCTAAACTTGGGAATGCAGAATCATTTAAAAACATTTTTCAAATGTTACCGTTATAGAAATTTTATTACATATGTTAACTGTTTAGACGGGCGATAGCCTAAAATTGTATAAACTAAACACTATTCGTCTGACATGAATAAATCAGTGGCCAAAAATATTGTTGAAACACTGCAGTCACATATTACTGTTTGTTGTTTAGTTTATCAATGTTTTCTTATTTGTAAATTTCTATAAATTTTATTAATTATAATAATATAAAATGTTATTGTTACTGAATATCACAAATAAACTTTTTATTTATAAATATATCAAGTGTCAGTTTGTTGAGAGGAATTTCATCTAGCAACACGATACACTGCATAGTGGTGACATCTGATACCGCGTGAGCAAAGTTCGAGTTGTCTGGGAGCGTGGGTATTACCTTCCTTAGTAATTACCTATACCAAAACATGAACATTACCATGTTCCTCCGACGTTTAGTACAGGAAAAATTCATCAATTTCAAAACTCTTTAACTAAAGCCGACTAGTTATTTTTATAGTGGAAGCCGGAACATACTCTTGTAATAATTTCAGTTGTCAGATTTCATTTCGTTTGACAATTTTGAAACCAAGTCATTTTCATATGGTGTTTAATTTTGTATTCTTTATTTTATAATGATTAGTTAGTTCGCTAATGAAGCTATCTTATAAAAATTCAAATGCTAGTTTAAAATGAACCAAGTTCTCTCACTTAATTGTAATTAATTATTTTACATCAATTTCATGAAATATAAGTAAGTTATTCAGTCTTTTCGTGACATCTGCTATTGACAGTAGTATACGAACAAGTTTTTTTGTAATTACTATACAGTTTTAAATATTGTTAAACTACCAAGTTTTAGTTGTATATCATCTCCCCAGATATTAAGGTACGTACATACAGTATTTATTATATTTGATTTATTTTGGTTTTTTAATTGATTAATTTATTGAAACTGCAATAGAATTATATGCAGCATTTAGTATAAAGTTTATAGAATAGAATAGAATAGAATTTATTTTTGTTTATGAGATACAAACTCAATACAAAAAAGATTGGTAACATTGTAAATATTTTATAACAATAACAAGCATATAGGTAATGGGTTTATATATATGATTATAACAGAAAACATTTCATGATTTTTACAAGTTAAGGGCAAATGCTCGTAGTTTTAAAGCATTCCATACGTAGTAGGTCAAGTCGTATATTTTCTCCTTGGTAGGGTTTGCCAGTAGGTCTCTCATTTCCATGTCGGTTGCCTGTAAGTGTTTAGCAAGGAAAGTTATTCTTAATGGAGTATATAAGGGACAGCGAATTAGGAAGTGGTATAGGTCATTAGGTTCGTAGTTGCTACAGATATTGCAAATTTCTTCAGCGTTGAATTTATGACAAACGTCGTCTTGGTAAATGTAGGATAGTTTGTAATTGGAGATACGTATTTTGAGGTAGGTTTGAAGGATTTTGCGAGGGATGTTTAGAGTGAGGTAATTTTGACTGATATTGTAGGATATGTAGTTTGGGTTGTAGCTAGACTTTATGATACGTTCTGTATCATTATTATATAATAGTTCTTTGTAAGCTAAGATAATACTATTCATCTCATTTTTGAGAACTAGAAAATTTTGGCTTGTCCATACCCAGTTGAAGTTAATATTTGTTAGCATAGTTTCAAGGTTTTTCACCCAATTAAATTTAACTTGTTCTTCTTCAGATGTTCTGTCTGTATTATTTAATTGGAGTAGTTTGTTATAACATACCTTTACATATCTTGTTTCATCCATGAGCAAAATCTTATACCACCAGTTCAGCATTCTGATGAAGATATCTAGCTCCAAATTAGACGTTCCTGTTTCTCTTCGAATCCAGTAATTTGGTGTTGTCTTTGGCCAATTATAAATGCTTTTGTAAAATTGAACTTGCCCTTTTTCGATATTTTCTAGTTGGTTAGGACCCCAGATTTCTGCTCCATAGAGCAAAACTGGCTTTATTAGAGACGAGTACAATTTATCTATTGTTGTCCATGACTGTGTGTTTGCTTTGTACAGCATATTCTTAACAGCTCCAATAGAACGATTCACTTTACTTATGGTTCTAGCAGTGTTTTCCTTGAACGATCCAGTTGTTCTAAATGTCATGCCTAAGTATGTATATTCGTTACTGAGCTTTACTTCTCCTTCTTGGCAAATGTACCTCATATTTCTGCTCGGTGGTCTCCCACGATGAAAATGCAATATTTTTGTTTTTTTAGAACTTATCTCAAGTTCTTGCTGTTCGCAGTATTCTTCCAAAGCAGTAATTTTATGGTGTACATCAACTGGTGAATTAGCCAATATCACAATATCGTCTGCGTACTGCAATGTGAGAATGTCAGTTTTTTGGTTGATGTAGAATCCTTCGAGGTTTTTATTTCTGAAGAAATTTTCAAAATCGGAGATGTATAGAGCGAAGAGTAAGGGGCTTGTACACTCTCCTTGTAAAACGCCCTTAGTAATGGGAATCTCCTCAGTAAGCTCATTGTTAACTCCTATTCGTACAGTGGCCTCAGCATATATATTTTCTAATAATCTAATTATTTTTCCGCTAACTCCTACCTCATTTAATTTATGCCATAGTTTGTTATGAGACACAGAATCAAACGCTTTCCTGAAATCAACAAATATAGCGTATATTCCTTTTTTATTTTTCCACAGAGTGGTTTGTATTATAGTGTTCATTGCGAAAAGGTTATCTACGCAGGAGCGTTTTTTTCTAAAGCCGGATTGAGATTCTGGTAATATATTGTGGCTTTCTACCCAGGTTTGCACTCTGTTGTTAATTATGTAGGTGAATAATTTTGTGATTGTGTTAATTAATGCAATAGGTCTATAATTATCCGTATTTAGTCTGTCTCCATTTTTATGTACTAGTGTTAATTTGATTACTTTGAGTTTCTTAGGTATATCCTCATTTCTCAAAAACTCGTTTAGCAAATCTTTTAGGTATGAGGTCCAGATTTCCGGTAAATTTTTTAGTTGTTCATTTATAAGATTGTCAATACCTGGACTTTTTTTCGTTTTGAGGTTTCTGAGCGCATATTGCATTTCTTGTGTAGTTATATCTATGTCAAGATATGGATGTAGTACACCAAAGATTTGGGTCTCATTGTCTATTTTGCTGCCATACCAATTTTTAAAATATTGCGTCCATATATTTATCTCTATTGGATTGTGCATATAATTTGTGGGATTCAATGATTTTATTATTTTCCAAAATTGTGTTTGATCTTTGACTGCCTCTAGCTTGCTTTTAAGTTCTTCTTTGTACTGAATTTTTTGCTCTGAAATAGCTTTTTTATATAATTTCTTTGCTTTTAGGTATTTGTCAATAGATTCTCTGCTGAAATAGTTCAATTTACATTCTTTTAGTAGTTGTCTAGTGTTTCTTTTTAGTTCAGTACATGTTTGATTATACCATACGCTTCTGTTTTGTACAGAATTAGTATCTGGGATTTTTACTTCTTTTGTAAGCCCTATATTATTGGATGTTTCTTCTATTTTGCTCTTTAAATATTCATATTTTTCTTCCATATTACTTTCTTGACTAATTTCTTCAAATTGTTCATACAATTCCTCCTTGTAAGTATTTGTTTTTAAATTTTCCCAGTTAGTTTTAGTGAAAGATAATTTTACTTTCTTTGTATAGTTGGTTCTAGTGTGTAATATATTTGTTAATACAAGTGAGCATATCATATGATCTGAAAGTAATATATCTTCGTTTATTTGCAAATCCAGTACTAATTTTGCAGATGAGTTGTCAACCCATATGAGATCATTTGTACTCTTTCCATTTTGTCCAATGTATGTATAGTTCGCCGGTGTATCATTGTATGTTCTACCATTAAGTACAAGCATATTTTGTATTTCCATTATTGCAACTAGATCTTTTCCTTTTTTGTTTATAACAGTGTCCATACTTGTTCTGGATGCTTGTAAGTTAGTGTTTTCCATTAGGATTTCTTCAGTTGTATTTAGATTTCCTATTCTGGCATTGAAATCTCCACCTATAATAATGGAGTGGCTGGGATACGTATTAGTTAGGTTTTCTAAGCTTTCGGAGAACATTTCGAGAAGAGTAGCGTAGTCATATGAGTGTGAAAAATATATTATTCCTATAATTGTACTATGTATTTGATTTTGAATGTTCAAAATTATCCAATGTGCTTCTTGTTCTATGATACTAACAGCATCTTTATTTACATTTAAAAAGATTATTAATCCGCCACTAGCTCTTCCTGTGCTTGCTTCTTTTCTAGCAATTTGCTCATATCTATAGTAATGCTTCAAGAAAGGTGGGTTGTCCTGCAGTTTATAATTTAGCCACGTTTCGCATAGACAGATTATATCATGTTGTATCAATATGTTCTGTTCTTTGTTATTAAGTTTGTGTATGTTGTTGAAGCCATGGATATTCCAGAACATTATCTTGTTTTCTTTATCGGTATTTATTTCTTTCCTTCTAAGTTTTTTGAGACAGATCCCTGTCTTGATCTCGTTTGCATGTGCTTGTCTAATGGGCCTTTTATTACTTGTTTATTTCTTTTATTTGTAGTCGGGGTATCTTTATTCTTTTCTTTAATTTGTTCATATTTTTTATTTTCGTTGTGGTTAAGGCTGTCTTCTTCTTTATCTTCATAGGTCTCGCCATTAGTTAAATCCATTAGGGACATTGATTTTCTTCGCAGCTGAAAGTTAGGTATTTCAGTTGATCCATCTTGCTCACTTTGCTCTATTAGATCATTCACTTTATATGGATTACCATTGACGTACAATATATTGTTTTTTAAACGAGCTTTGTTTCCATCTTTTCGTGCTTTTATAAGATGTGGCATTAACAATCGTCTTTCTTCAATAGTTTGTAAAGAGTAATCTTCTTCTACAAAAATTTTCGTACCTTTCAGAAATTTTGCATTGGATATGATTTCTCTCTTTACTCTTTTTGAATTTAATTCTATTAAAACCGGTCGGGGTTTATTACCCACTTCTCTGTATTTTCCTAATCTTCTCACTTCTTCAATATTCTCTTTATTAATGTTATAAATTTGCAGTTTGCTTTTAAATAATTCTAGTAACTTGTCTTCAAGCTTTTCATTTTTTTCTTCTTGGATACCGTAAACTATTATGTTTTTTTCCCTAACTTTTCTCTCTAAGTTTTCAATTTGTTTTTCTTTTGCAAGAAGTTGTTTTTCCAGTTCAGAATATTTTATGCTATTTTGGTTAGAAATATTGACAAATTTATTTACTGATTCTTGAAGTTTCCCAATTTTCTCATTCAGTGCAGCGTTTTGTTCTTTAAGAGGATTTAGTAGCTCCTTAATATCATCAACAGTAGCCATTTGTTTTGATTTAAATTTAAGTTTCCCTACAGTTGGGAACACTGCTAATAAGAAATTGAACGCGCTTAAGCAATGTTAATTAACGTGTCTTAAGTCAACTTAGCGAAGTGACCTTGCAGTAAGATACACCAACACTTTTAATCGATTGAAGCACTAATCCGCAGATTCCAATGTTACACTTTTCACAGTGTTAAGAACGAGTAATTTTCATACCACCAGCACAAACTTTAAAATTTTAGGGCGGTTATTATTTAGAAAAATAGACACTGTTAAAATTCACAATTTTACACTCAACCTCTCTTCCACGGGCCAATGTTGTATAAAGTTTATTGAAAGTATTTTTAAATGTCAAAACAAAAATTAACTTAATTTTATCTTTATATATTTATTTGGAATTTTAAGTTATAATATATAAATATAATGGCTTTGTTTTTGTGTGTTTTAAGAGCACGGTTTTAACATGTTAGAGATATCTAAAACACCCAAATACACTGCTCTTAAAACAGGTAAAAATAGAGCTTGTGCTACCAGCCTATATTTTGAAATGTTCTCTTGATAATTAAGTTTTATAATTAAAGTGAAACATGTGTCAAATTGAATTTGAAATTTGACCTGAACATTTAAGTCGGACAAGTTCGTTTGAAACAAAATATTATTGCTGTTATAAACGAAACATATTTCGTATTGTACATATTTTTACCCTTTACTGGTTGTAGCTTTCTGTTGAAGCAGAACTCGCTAATATACGGTTACCAGACCTCATATTACGTCTCCCTAAGCTTGAAAGTATTGTAATAATATTTCAAATTTCGATATAATTTCTCAAAAGTATGAAATATAAACATAGTGCTCTATATCTTATTAAATTTTCGTTCCATTTGAATCTGTCAAAACTCATTTATTTTTCTTTCGAAATTTACTGAAGTACAGATCATTATTATATTTATAAATGTACTAATTTTTATAACCTTACTTCCAATTGTTTTTAACAAATTAATTTAAAATATTGAAATAATTTTTGTTTATTATTTGCACATACAGAATGTTTCAAAATTATTGCAAAATATTTAAGGGTATATATTATTTGATGCACTGGATTACAAAGTATAAATAATTTTTCCGAAATTCGCAAAAATAAGTAAGTACATACACCCTGTATATTAATTTACCCGATGCATCACATGTTGCATATTAAATAATTATTTATCTAGAACGTTGTAACAGCAAATCTTGTTTTAAGTAGAAATTACTTTAAATCAATTCGATCAACATAAAAAATCTAAAATTGATTTATCATTTTCTACTTACCTTGACATCAACTATTAATATATGGGTACAGATTTACATATATGGAAGACAGTGCCCGTTGCATATATTTACTCAGCTTTACATTGACCTTGTGTGACAGGTATATATTATAGTAAATAAATCTACTTATTCATGATATGCATATTGACCTATTATCACTTAGATACAGATGATTAATAGAAAATTTAGATCTTTACCGCGTGATGTAAAATTGTTTAATTTCATTTTATTATTATATGTGTTATCATGCGTACTTATCTTTTGGGGGCAGTATATCTATTTTAAATTCATACCAGCAATGATCAATTTAATAAGATGTAAATTAGTGATTTAAGAAAAAGGATTTTAAATATTTTAATCGTAAGTGAACGTGATCGTGAGTGGTAGATAAAACGGTCGTGAGTGGTTGTGCGTGAGTGCTTTTTTATTTGCAAGTGATTCATGTTTTAAAGATTAAAAATTTGACAGTTTTAATCATTTTGTTTCCAATAAATACTTTATAACATTAATTTTGCTTATGTTAAATTCCAGAAATGTTAATGGAAATCAAATATGGAATCGAAATAATTTTATGTTTACAAAAATAATAAAATTACAGAAAATATTCAGTAGAAAAAAATCAGTATTTTAAAAGAATCTGATTTGGCACTGACATTAACAAATGTGTATTTAATTTTAATTTGTTGCATTTCATTCAATTATACTGAACTGAATTTTAAAATTTTTGTATTTTTAAATCGTATTACACCCGTCAAAACAAACAATGAAACACCTGTGTAAACAAGAATTATTTCTAAATTGTTGTTATTTTCTTATGCCCACTGCATCTTAATAGTTATTTACGAACTAAGTGCGGGAAGACGATGTTCCCGCATGTGCGCATTTTTTAAGCACGAGCGACTGCAAGGAGCGAATGAGCGGAAGACGTCTTCACGCACATAGTTTGTATAATACTTTTTGTTCGAGTACTGATATTTAAAAAAAGTACATCTTTAATTTCAACTTGTGTGAGTACACCAGAATCTGAAAATTATACACAATCTTTATCAATTGCAAACCAAGCTGCTCCAGGAACTTCGATTTAAAATTGTCCAAATTTTACTATAAATGTTTATAATAACACTTGTAACAATTGTGGCTCTTCCCAAATCTAAAAGTTTTAGTTCAAATATCAAACCTAATCAATTTTAGGTTGGTATATTCAAATAGTGCATGGACTACTATAAACTGACTATCCAGCTCGGGTAAATTTTTGTGAGTGGCTTCTACAAGAACATGCCCTAAATCAAAATTTCACCTCGCACATAATCTTCTCTGATGAAGCAAATTTTACGAGAGACGAAGTTTATAATTTTCATAACTCACATCACTGGGCGATTGAAAATCCGCATGTTATTGTAAGAAGCAATTTCCAGCAGCGGTTTTCTTTGAATATCTGGACTGGAATCATAAATGGAACGTTACTTGGTCCCTATGTTCTACCTAATAGAATGAATGGTGCAAATTATTTATTTTTCTTGCAAAATAATTTGCCGGAGTTATTGGAAGATATTCCCTTAAATGTACGGCAGCATGCATGGTTCCAGCATGACGGTGCACCACCGCACTTTACACGTAATGTGTGGCAATACTTAACTCAAACCTATGAGGATAGGTGGATAGGACGTGGTGGTCCTGTACAATGGCCTCCTAGATCTTCGAATCTAAATCCATTAGATTTTTATTTTTGGGGCTATTTCAAATTTATTATTTATTATTATTTATTCAAGTTTATGATAACCAGGAAGCTCCTGAAACGCTGGAACAACTGAGGGAACGGGTTGAAAACGCTGCTAATTTTATGAGACATCATAATTCGTTCAACGAAGCTTGCAGCGTGTCTTTAATTCACCGTGCTGCATTATGTATGGCAGAGAATGGCAACAATTTTGAGCAATTGTTGTAAAAATTATTCGAATTGTAAGTGTTTTATTTATTTTGACGTCAATTATTTTGAATACATAATAAACTATAATTATCGTTTCATTAAAAATAATTAAATTTTGTTTATTTTACTAGTATTGTGTAATTTTAATTGTTGATTATCTACTTCATTGTTTGTGTTTAATAGGAAAGCGAATCCAGTGCAGTACTACAAAAATGTTTTAGGTAAACAACCCTTAATTTTTCGAATTTAAAAAAAATTCTTTTAGATTCGTGATCAGTAAAGCCCGGATTTTTAGGTAATTACCTAGATTCAAATTTTAATATACTTAAGGCAATTTAGTTTTTCTATACATAGGTAATATGTTTACGTGTAATGGAAGGTTTTTTTTTCATGCCTTAGAGCCTATTTTTTCTATATTTTGGTTATTGTGCCTATTTTACCTTATACAGCCTATTTTTGTTGCCTATTTTAACATTTATTGAGCAGACAAGGTTTATCAGCTTCGTTGACTAATTCAGCACTCGATAAAGTGTTTCAACCTAACCTATAATATTTAAAATACTTACTTTAATCAAGTTTTTATGGGCGAATTTAAAATGCCGAAAGAAAAAATATGTTTTAGTCAAAATTTTACGTGGCAATTCAATTGTGTCTTTGCCATTAATCAATGGAGCTGAGGTAACTTTAGACGATATGGCTAAATATAAGAACGCTCCTGACACATTTTGTGATGTAGAACGAAATTTTCAGCTTACAAGCAAGTTCTGACAAACCAAAGACAGTCCCTTTCCGAAAATTTCATAGAGCAATTGCTCGTAATATTTTGTGAATTAAGGTATACTACATAATTTGAATTTGTATAATAGTTAATAAAATGAGAACCCTACATTATTATTTTATTATTATTTTGAAGAGTAGATATGAGTACCAATATTAGAAAAAGGATTCGTCTATTTTTTTTTTAAACAAATTATTTATATTTAGGCTGCCTAAAATCCCGCCTATTTTAGAGTAATTACCGGCCTATATGCCTGCTTATTTGGGTGTTTTTAAATGCCTAAATATCCGGGCTTTAGTAATCAGCATATCACACAACATATACCATTAACGTATGTACTCAAAGTTATGAAACACCCTGTATAGGTACAATAAAATTATTAATTTTATACATTAAATACTAAGAACAAATTACATATTTCCGTCTATATATGGAAGTCTGTATGTTATTGTTACTCGTACATTACAACATTATATTTATTATTTCCTGTTTTAGACTACATATTAAATACTAGCAATTAAATCTAAATAATACAAGAAAATAAAATTTTATTGCATATTAAAATTTTAATAGTTTTTACTACTTTAACAGTTAAAAATAGCTTAACGTAAACACTTTTTGTCAAGATTCAAGAGTCATGTTAGCCTTGCTTAGGTATATGTCATTAGCGTAGCTTTAATTAGTACGGGGACGTCTAATAACAATGTATTCTGAAACGTATATTAGCAACCTTCTGAGACTTATAGTAATTGCGCGGTTAACTAAAGGTTAATCTGCTTTAAACGACTCTTATCAATAACTAATTATTATTTTTAACTGCGATTTTATAGCTTGATTAGTTTGAAGAAATAAGTAAATGAATGCAATTGACGGAAACTATGATTCCGACTAGTACAAAATTGCCCCAAAATAGAACCCCCTCTCTCTCCACCCCGATGGAGGGGAAGTTTAATTCCATTGGTATTAACTGATTGGACAGATATTGTTTTCTATATCGCATTCATTTGATTTTATTTTAAAATTTTTATTAAATAAATAAATAAATAAAAATAATTTGATATTGAATTTATTTTGAGATTTATTAAAGATTAAAGTTAAAATTCATATTACTAGTGTTATATTATAAAACTAAATACCTGTAATTTTCAATAAAGAAATGTTTTGAAGATTAAGGTAATTAGTTTATTATTAAAAAAATAATAATTGCAATAATTTTATGTGATTTAAGCAATGACAGCTCAACTGTTGCACAGGGATGAGCTTTATAGTATTGTTTTTGACGAACTATCAAGGCACACAATAAAGAAAAAAAACTTTTATATATTTATTCTCAATTATTTGTTCAAAATTACAAAGAATACAAAACGGATAAGTAAAAATCCATAACCAAGTTATCTACTGAATAAATTACTTATTTATATTTAGTTTTTTTTAATGACAATCTAGTATAAATGTTACGAAGTATTGTTGAAATAAAAACGACATATTTTAAAAGTCTTTGTCGGGTATTATGCGTACGTTCATCAACTGAATTTGTGATAGTTAAAGTGAATCTGGAGCTTAATAGGGTCTGAAGTTGATATCGGAACACTGGTATTTTTATAATAAGGTATTATTGTTATTAGTAATGAAACATATTACGTATTGTATATATATTTGAAGTTATAAGTTAAAACTATTGGCTGGCAGCACAAGCTCTGTTTTAGCTATCTCGAACATGTTAAAACCGTGCTCGTAGAACACTCAAAAACACATCTTGTGCTACCAGCCATTGTATTTATGTACGAATGATATAAAAGAATTAAATATTTTAATTTAGTTTCTTAAAAATTGTTTGGTGAAAGACAATAAAAAAATGAGTATTTTTATAAATACAACAGCATATATTTTTATTTAGTTTGAACTCGACAATTTTGAGAAAAAGTGATCAGAATTGTTAAGCTTAAATCTAATAGATTTTGAAATTATTTTTCACTACTATTTCACATAAATTTAATGTTTTAAAATGTATTATAGTACATTTTAACCTTTAACTTAAAGAGTATACAGGGTGTTTATATCCCCCTGCATGAAACTTTAATGACATATATAATTTGATATACTGATTATAGAACAAAAATATATTTTTTTAAATTCGCAAAAATTAGGGTATTTCATTTATAGCGAACATTTTTAGTGTCATTTCATTATTTATAATTATGTTACTAAAGAATAAAAGTATAAACACTGCCTACAAATAATCATTTATTAATTAGTTGTTATGTAGGTACCAGGTGTAATGCCGTTTTTTTTTTAATTAAATGTAACATTAAACCAGTGACACTAAAAATGTTCCCTAGAAATTAAATACCCTAATTTTTGCGAATTTCAAAAAAATTCTTTTTGTTCTATAATCAGTATGTCAAATATATGCCAATAAAGTTTCGTGCAGAGGTATAGAAACACTCTGTATGCAACACAAAATAATTTCCTAGCAATAATATTTTAATTTCAAAAAGATTAAGTTAAATAAAGTGTTCATGTACAAAATTCAGACCCAATTAGGTGCATGGTTCATCTTCAAACCTCCCAGTATCTTGCCAACCCAATTGAGCCCTGAATTGTTCCAATTTTCTGCTTCGATATATTTATTTAAAAAACGCAGGTAATGACAATCTTATGAATTTCATGAATATATTGCAAAGAAGAAACATACATTCAAGGCATGTATTTCTTGTTCAATAACAACTCAACAAGAATTTGATAATCTTATCAAAGTCTGTCTCTATTATTATTATCAGTGTCAGTAACCGTCTCAGATTGTTCAGCCGCGCTCCTTTCCGAATCCGTAATCATGCTTCTCGTCATCTCGTCATCAGTTGCTAAATCCGGGACAGATTGGGTGTCGAAGTCTCCAGAATTCTCAACTCTACTTCGTCTTCTTCGTCGTCTACTTCCTCTGGGAGTTCTAGCTCGTCTGGGCCGCCCAACAGACGATTTACTTCCGGAACGGTCTCGTTCTTCTCGGTCTCGTTCGCGATCGGGATAGCGATCTCGAGTGCGAGATTTCGATAGGTCTGGGTTGCTTGCGGCAAGAGAAGCTCGACTTGCGGCTATGGAAGCGCGACTTGCTCGGATTGATTGACGACTGGCTGCTATGGATGTTCTACTACCTGCATACGAATATGATTGCATTTATATAGACAGTTGTGCTTTCTTAGTTTTGCGTTTGTGTTACAGGCAAACATTTATAAGTTTAAAACTTGTTGATGCCAACTTAACGCGGTTCACTGATATCGAAAACAATATTCTTCTATGCTTGTCTTTAACTTTTGTCTATAATTTTTCTTCGTTTAAAATTTACCTAAATTGATTGAGTCATAACTCAAATATAGGCTTCACCAGCAGGTTCTGACTATTTATAACAGGCAAATACAGATTTTTAGAAGACATAATTGGAACGAATAAAAACAAATATGTTGTATTATAAGTGTCATTTATTAACATTTAACTATTTTAAAATAGTATATTATTCAGCGACCCGGTAACAATAGCTGTTACTCATGAGGTTGAAGTTTGCGGCACGAGCCGAAGCGATAATTTAAGTGCAGATAAGTTTAATTAAAATAATAATTATTAAAGATTATGTGACGTGAATGTAAATTTTAGTTGCGTTGTTATAGTAATCTTGATAAATTTGTGAATAATATATTATTACTCACGGCTGTCACTGTGTTATTATAGCAACCGCAATGTGAACAATCACATATAACCCGTGCATAATCAATTATTATTGTGAACTGTATTGTTTGTCAAAAAAACGCACGTAAAATGAATCTATTACTTAAAAACCAATATAACAGAAGAAATCACAACGATAGATAATCGAAATATGCGAGGCGGGCGTCCTGAATAATTTGCGCATACGTATGCAGGAATATATACTACACCGCGGTATCTATTTAAATATGAATGTTAAAAGTTAGTTAAACTGTGATAAATGGCACTTACAGTACAACATATTAGTTTTTGTTTGACACAAATACATACCCTAAAAATCCTATAATTGTCGAAACCTTTTGGCGTATTCTTTATAACACTAAAATTTGAAAAACTGCCATTAGGCAAAAGAATAATGATAAATTTTCTTCCTATAAATTACAAACTGTTTAACTATTATCACAATATTCATTGTAATTCGAATAGGAAAACAGATAGCGCATGTCTATAATGCCTATGGGACCCTGGTCGAAAAGCATCGAAGATTATCGATGAGCTCTTTGATGAAACAACAGAATGCACTCGACATTGATGAAAAATAGAACGTTCTCATTTCAATCGTATCTTTTGTGTCTCATTTCACGTTAGCGTATTTTTGCATTTTAGTTTTTCTTTGTCAACTTTAGAAGTTTTTAATTTTTGTCAAGGATAGGTGCGTTCTGTTGTTTCATAGAAGATGCTCTTCGACCAGTGTGTCATAGGCATAAGAAATCCATACCTGCTAGACTAGCATGGGAGCCATCTAATCGAGGCATACGAATAGCTTCATGGTAAGAAGGTGGACGTTGTAGTTCTCTAGGATCTGGAGCATTTTGTTGAGCTTCAATTTGGCGCTGTTGATCTCGACGAAGACGATTGATTCTTTCCTGGGCTTCCATACGTTGTCGAAGACGTTCTGCTTGTTCTCGCATTATTTTTACCTGTAGATTAATACTATCTTTATTCATTTATAATTTTCAAGGACATCAAAATATTTTTTCAAATTATTTTAGAGAAAATATAGATTTTTGTTTTAAATGAAGAACTGACATTGAATCTACGAGTAATGATGTCAAGTATTAAATATATAAAATAAAAAATTGCTACTTTAAACATTAAATTAATTGTATTATTCTAAATATTTAAATAAATAAAAGCAATGCGAAATGACTTTTCGTCTACATAAGATGGAATATTTCACATATTTTATTTGAAGAATTTTTCTCCACAGTAATTTGGAAACTGATTAACAAATTTTAAAATGATCTTTTCTAAATATACTCATACCTGGTTTTACACGATAGATTGGTTCTTAAAAAAATCCGTATATAAAAGAAAAAACGAATAAACAGGGCATATGGAAAATTAGAAGATTAGTTCCTGACATCGAAAAAAGTGCAATTAATACGATAAACAGGATAATATCTTATACATGATGACAACTTCGCACTTAACTTTGTTCCAGTAACCACAGATTTTTCTAATATCTGCTTCATTTTTCTAACCGGTTTCCTGTAGTTTCGTTTGAACCAAATTGCTGTCATTTCTCTTTTGAATTTTTATGTCCAAAGAGATAATTAACCGCTTATATTTTTTTCCAAATAATTATTCTAGTTAGCATAGTTCATGTATCGATATATAGCAAATTTAAAATTACCTATTCGAAGAAAGATAAGAAAATATAAGATTCAACATTTTTATTTTTATTGTTGTACACGTTATTTTTGTGGCCAATGTCGATTCGTCCAATTTTCTAAGTCGTGTAATTTCCAGACCGTGTAAAAATAATTCATGCAAAAACAGGTTTGAGTGTATATGTATGGAATAATTTAAAAAAAATAGGTTTACCTGATGCATTCGTCTTATACACATCGTAGCACAAAAGATAACAGACATAGCTAGGACCATCGTAATGATGTACATCCATATTTTCCCTTGTTGGATCATATGATTATTAATACTATTCCAAACTGGTCCACATGCTTCATCCCAAGTTAGTCCAGAAACATTTTCAGGTGAATGACAGATTAAACTACTGCTTATCGCCAATTCATACGGCTGCACCAGCAAATCATGTTGCTCCTTGAATTCTCTCGAATAACATTCACATCTCCAAAGATTATTGTCCAGTTTAACTTTGTGTAAAGATTTTGGAAGGAAGCTAGGTTTGATTGATATTAATCTGTTGTTTGATAAGTCCAATGAACGAAGATTAATCAGAGTACTGAACGTATTTTCTCTTATACTGGTTATTTGACAGGTACTTAAATTCAAATATTGTAGCGAGTGTGAAGAAATTTTATTCGGCAACCGGGATATTATATTTCTAAATAAATTTAGATGTTGTAAGGACGGCATTGATACTAGACTGTCGTCATGGAATGATTGAATTTCGTTTATACTTAAATCTAAAGTTAACAAAGAAGGTATATTGAATTGTACTAATTTTTTTAGATACGTATGTGATATAACCAATGTTTCTAATTTTAGATTTTTGTTAAAGGTGTTCGGATTTAAATCAATAAATACATTCATTGATAGGTATAATGTTTTTAGTACTGGAAGATTTTCAAAAGCATTAGGATTTATAAATTTTATGCCATTATCTGTTAAATCTAAATATTGCAATTTATTGTTTTTGAACATATCTCCTCGAATGTATCCTATCCGACTTCCCCTAAAAATGGCTTCTTTTAAATTAGGAAAATTAGACAAATTTACTGATTCCAAGGCACAATTTGATGCATCTAAAACTTCTAGACTACTGGAATTTACAGCTAAATCCCGAAGACGATAATTATCTGATATTATAAATATTTTCAATTTCGTTAGTTGTGATAAAAATATTTTAGGAATACTATCCATTATAGAACAATGTCTTATTTTGAGAACTTCTAAAGAATGACTTCTTAAGAAATATTTTGCATTACTTAATTGTTTGATAGAATTATGTGATAAATCTAATTCGGAAATAGATTGCGTTAAAGTTAATGCATCTGGATAAATGGAAGACCAAGATGTTATGTTGTTGTAGGATAAATCTAGAGTAAGAAGAGAGCTTATGTTCAAATATATTTTGTCTAGTTTTCTAATTTTGTTATGAGCTAATATCAAATGCTCTAAATTGGAAAATTCGGATAATTTTATTGGAATTTCTGTGAATTTGTTGTGATTTAGGTCTAGTATTTTCACCTGAAAAAAAAATTATGATAGAAAATACTAATTTTGACTGTTGCAGATTTCATATGCATTTGGTATAAAATATGAAAAACACAGCAAACTAAGTTTTGTACCTCGTTTGATGCATTTTTCGATAAAATTATAATTTTTAGGTGAATGCCTAATTGACTCTGAAGTTGACATCTAAAAACTGTTAAAAAAATAGATATTATTGTTAAAATGCAATATATTAGTTATTGTACATGTTTTTGAAATTAGAAAGGTTGAACGTATTGTAATAAATTTGAAAATGTTAAAATAAAATAATTGGTTTTTTATTATCAAATGTTTTTTATTATCTTTCTTCGAATTATATTTGATAAATTGTATTAAAATATTGAAAAAGTTTTGCATTAATAATTCCACATAAATTCAATATTTTAAAATTTATTTCATTACTTTCAACCTTTAACTAAAAAAAAATTGACAACACATAATATGTTATCTCTATATGAGGTAGATAGCTATGAATTTGAACTGAGTGCAATTTCCCCAGCCGACAAACTTTACTCCACATTGAAATTACCTCTGTGGTCTACTACTAACATCTTTGGTGGTCGTGATTTGACAGCTGGTAACCAAGATCAGCAACGACAGAATGCCACACTCAGTAATGGATAAAAGTCGAGAAAAAAAATGTGTTTATTTAATTTTTTTTATAATAACAATAATATCTTGTTTGAAAAAAGTTAGTGTCAACTTTAAATCTAATTAGATGCTTGGTTCAATTAAAGCAAGTTGATTTGAAAATCTGAAGACTGTTTCTTGTAACATATGATACTAATATTCTCATAAAGATATGCAACTTGACTATCTTTTGTGCATAACATATAACTCAAAAATCTTTTTGTTTATATATTTTATGTATTATTATTGTAGTAAAAAAAATGATTGATTATTTTGTTTCATGTAATAAAGTAACAATAAAAACATAATAATCTACTACCTGTAAACAATATCATAATAAAAATTACTATATAATTAGTACCTATAATTAATTACCATTATTTGCATTGTTTATGCAAAATAAACAAAGTATAAAAACAATTTAATTATGTTAATAAAAAAAAACATTGTGTAACAAATTCTTTATTTACAGTATAGTATACTATTTCTGTGTAAGCGAAAATGGAAGTTTATTAAAATAATAAAAATTGAAGGTATTCAAAATATAACTTATTTCAGTTACTAAATATAGTACCCATTACTGGGTGTGGAACTCTGCCATAGCAAATCTCGGTAAGTGATATATTTCTGCGCGTGAAGTGCGGTTATCAGCCGTCAAATCACGGCCCCCGAAGATGTTAGTGGAGGGAGAGCCACAGGGGTAGATTTAATTTGGTGAAAATTGTTTGTCGGCTATGGGGATCGAACCAGGGATCTCAAGATATAATATTTATACTAATAATTCAAAGGATATTTATAATTTGTTAAAAAAATTACTAAAAATGTAGAAACGTATATTTGGAACAACATAATATGTTAAATTATACTTATGATTCTAGATTTAAAAAGAAAACAACAAGAGGAAAAACAAAATATACCTGCACATTATATAAATATATAGAAAAAATAGTTCAAATTTATCGAATCATCCTTTGCCTGTTTTGGCATATAAATCAATGACATTGTTCAGTAAATACATATTTTTTTCACCCTCTTGAATTCAACACTGCTTAGCAATCGTTGTATTATTTTAATAATAGGTAAATATTAATTACAAATGTTTATTAAAAAATGAAAATATAAGCAAACTATTAATATAAATAAAACAAAAATAGTAATACATACCTTTGAATTTAAATGATTTGGCACAACAGAAAGATTTTTATATTGACAGGTAACCTCATCTAAATTACAAACACATTCTTTTGGACATGTTACCGGAATTATTCCAGCAAAACCTTCACTAAAAATCACTGGTAACAAGAGTGCTACAAGCACTCTTTTAAATAAGTTCCGCACCATTTTATTCAGTTACATTGCCACCTTCTAGTTCCATTTTGAGATCTGTTAATATTTGTAGAATGATCGTTACATTTCGCAATTTTGCACCTGCAATGGCGTTGGTTTTATTATCTAATACGAGATAAATATTGATGGCATACTTGCTCAAACTTCCATACTTACTCTAAATTAGAAGTATATCGTTTTAAATGAATGTGTTAGAAGATCTTATGTAGATTTTAAATGGTTTCACTAATTTCTATATGAGCTTAGTAGTTACTGATTCTAAGCCTAGTTAATTTGGATGCTCCTATGACTGGACTGTGTGTACTATACAGATAACACATTTGAAAAAACACGCACTATCGTATTTAACTTATCTGATAACATATGATAATAGAAAGGTATCATGTTAGGTACGTAAGTAGTGTCACTGATTTTGCTGTAATTAGTTTCAAGTTTTATAATATTTCTAGTTGGTTTATGTATTTCTCTTGATCACATAGTTTGTTACTAACATTTTCTTTTATTTATGAACCTATACTTTATTTAGTCAAATTAAAATTGTAAATAAAAAAATGTTGATTACAAATTACTATATATAATAGCTATTTTGTACTAATGTACAATTAAAAATTAGAATTATCAATTAAGAAGCATCTTAGAACTTGTGATTCAAATTATAATTATTACCATTTTAAGTAAATTAGTGAGAGATGAAGAAATGATATTTTTAGAAATGTTTTGAGATAGATAGCTTAGTGGGAACGCGTCGAATTGTAGATCTGAGAACCCGAGTTTGATTCCCACAGCCGGAAAACTTTGCGCCACAACAGTGTAGCCATATGTTTTAAAGCCAAAGTTCCTCCATGACTATTGAAAAATAACTCTTGTTACAAATCCCTCTCACCAGGGGCGTATCTGGGGTACTTGGCGCCTGGGTTCTGAAGCAGAATGTGGCGCCCCGAGGCGTGCGCCGCAGGCGAAAATTTTGGAGCACAAAAATGCGATACGGTACTCAAAATATGTGGAATTTTATGCTCTACGATACAGAAAAAGTAAGGCAGCAAGCCGACATGCCGTACTATGCGAAACTTGCGTGTAGATTTAGAGCAATAAGCAAACTCATGACAAATAATATGTTATTCACCTTAGCGTAGAATAATAGAACATTGTTTGTCTAGAAAAATAACTATTTTTTAAATAAATATTGTATTATATAGTTTCTTATAAAATTAAATAAAGACACAAAAAAACAAAAAGAAATTAGTTCACTACATAGGTACATTCTAATATACCTAAACCTAATTAAAACTATATAGTTTACATTTTACAATTGCACATAATAGCACAAATAATTATACAAATAACAAAATAACATATCAATACATGTAAATTAAATTTACAATAAAACTACTTAAATACTCATAACTATACCGCGCGTTCCACGTAAAGGTTGGCATAGGGAAATAACATGTGAAAAAAGGTTTTTGTAAATAAAAAGTGTCCAGTAAAAAATTATGGTATAATATTGCACATGACCATACTTCACCTATCCACACACATTATTTCATACAGATTACTTCATTTTAATGCCACAAATTAGAGAAATTAATGAAAATAGTTCGAGAAAATCGCCTACCAATTATGATTTTTTGTGACAGCTTTGTCATAGAAACAGAAGCTGTCACTATAACCGTCAAGATTTGTTGTGAATATTAAGAAATCTTGACAGTTAACTTTATATTTCAAACATTAATCACATTACTTCGCGATCTTTTGTAATTAAAGGCCTTAGTACGATAGTAGGTACCTACATTTGGTATTCATTTAATTACTTTATTTATTTTACAAATATTTATTTTAACTTTTTGCCATCTGCCGCCCTTTTATGCTGGCGCCCGGGTTTTGGGAACCCCAATAACCCTGGGTTGGAACGCCCCTGCCTCTCACAATGTATATTTTAAATTTATTTATTCTTTAAAATATTTGATTTATAAATGTACTCAATACTCGAATGCGAGCATTGACCGAAAAATATGTCCAATACTCGTTTAGGCTGAATATTAGGCATTGTGAAAATAAATCAGATATGGTTTATGGTGATTTTTTATGGAGCAAATTTTTCTGGATTTGTCGGATGTGGAAATTGAATCCAGGTTCTCAAATCCACAGGCCGACTCGATACAACTTAGCCACCTGCCCCATAATTAAATATTAAATGATATTAATTAATATTGTGTATTATGAAAAAAGTATTGAAATCTATATACCGGATACTCAAAAAGTTCCGGGACGGAGAAATATCTCGAGAAATGTACATCGAATCAAAAACAAAAACACACGTGCTTAATATTTTTTAAAAACCTATCATATGTCACCAAACACGATCCCCCACCGCCATTCCCTGGGGGTGGGGCGGGGGTCCACTTTGAAATCTGAAATGGGAACCCCCATGTTTTATTGTACATTCGGATAGTATGGCTAAAACTAAGTAGGTTTTGTATGAAACTTTTTTCCGATTCGCGATAGATGGCGCTGTAATTATAATAATTTAAAATGGGCGTTCCCATTTAAGCACATGTTTTTTTGTTTTTTGATTCGATGTGTATTTGTCGAGATATTTCACCGTCCCGGAACTTTTTGAACAGCCTGTATATACAGGATGGTGACTGCGACACTGAAACATAGAATTTTATAATATTTTTATAATTTTCTGCTTTCCTTATTATTTTAGAGACAGAAGCTTCAACTAAATGTTGTAAAATTCTACATTCAAACCAGTCTAAAAATAAAATTAAAATATATTAATAAATTTATTATATAATGTGTGGCATTGTATAACGGGGAATAATTATCCAGTATTTGACAAATATGTAATCGATAATATTATAACATATGTAAAAAATAGATAAATACACGTAGATAATTTAAACAAGTAATAGAAAACTATTTGGATAATTTTTATTTCTCTTATTCTTCAGTTTGTACTTGTGATTAAATTTAAATTGGAAATTTTTACTAAAACCTTATTCATAACCTTATTCATAACAATTTAGATGTTATAGATTTACTCCAGGAAATTCCATTTCGGGTACCCAACCGACAACTAAGGAAACGAGATGATATGTTTTATGTCGACAATAATACGTATTCTCAGTTAAATAAATGCTACCGAACAATAAATAGATATATTTCTTTGGATAAGGATTTAGATTTATATAATGTAAAAAGAAATGCACTTATAAATAGGCTAAAGAATATATGTAAATTGTAAATAATTTAATATGTAATAACTTTGTGACTGGAATTATGTAAAAGGGTCTTAACCTGTATTTTTTTTCAGTTTAAATAAACTTAATAATAATAATAATAATAATAAAATCAAACATACACCATGAATTCGGTAATCCGTCTTACAAACGATCCATGCCACGTTTAATACTTATTTCCAAATAATTAACGTATATTTTATAAAAATAATATAACGTAGTGAATATTTGTTGGATAAAAAGTGTGCAGTTTAAAAATTGGTTTTCACGGTAAAATGCGGATAGCCAAACAGTAAGAAAAAAAGATAGAGTTGGTTGATACCCAGACATATTATATGCCAATATATTTGAGCTTATAAGTCCTGCGGTGTCCACCTCCAAGCTATATGTAGTACGTTGGCATCAGCAAAATTCAAATACGTGATACAGTAAATCCTATATAGGCAAAAGCCTCTGGCCTTTCTTGCATTACTGCAGGTCAGAGATGTTAAAACCGTATTTTATATCGATAAATTATAGAAAGAAACAGATAATCACTCATGCAGATAACAATAAAATCTTATTTGTGTCAAGATTTCCCCAATATACAGGGTGTTACTCGAACGTGATGCTGAAACAGATTTTGTTGGCGACCGACTGTGTTGTTTGCTCGTGAATAAATATATGTGATTTAGGTAAAGCGACAACTTCAAGTTTGGTTTTATTAGATATGCACATTTTGATTGGAATATGTCAATATGTGTGTTAATATATAACAGAAACATGAGAAAACAATTTTTCCTTTCGAAAAACTTCCCAAATTTAGATAAAAATACTTCAAATAAATGTTTTTAGAGAATTAATTTCTGCATATAAGTTAATATCAAATTTAAGTTTAAACTAAAAAAAAACTCAAATTTACTTTTTTATCCTACTTTAACACTGTTTATTGGGTAGCGTGTGCGTTCCACGCGTTTAAGGTTTATTTGTATAGAACGCGTGAATCAAGTCTTACTAAGAAATAAATAAATATATCATCACGCCTTTTACCAATTTCTGGGTGTGGAACTCTACCGTAACAGATCTCGTTAAGTGATATATTTCTTCGCGTGAAGTACAGTTAATGTGGGAATTAAACCCGTGTTTTGAAATCCACAGGGCAACTCGATACCACTGAGCCATTTACTTCGAAGTTTTTGGAAATTCACAGAATATTTTATAATTTGGGCCATCAGTGATAAATTTCGATAAATCTGAAGGCCAACTTCATTATTTTTCTTTTACGAATGATACCGATATTGTAAAAGAACTATATTTATTACTCTTATTGTTTTCGTATTCATGTTCTTTAGTTCCATTAGAATTTTTCAAAATTAACTCCTCAATTTAATCAGTATTCATTATCGTCGCAGCTAATATGGAAATCAAATTCATTTTCTTTAACAGAATCATTCAAGGCATCATTGATTTTTTTTTTAGTAAATAAAGTCGGTAATACATTGTCGTTTCACTGCACGATCTCCACTCTTTTTGCATTTGGTCAAAATTAAAATAACCGAATAGGTAATACAACAACCTATTGCACTGGTACTAGTGGATCTCAAATGCTCATCGCAACTGTTTAGTTGGACAAACGCCTACCCTGGATTCACCTTAACGCCGCCACTGGTTAGAAGTGCAAGCGAGGCGAGTCTGGTCAAAAATATATTCTAATATAAAAATAATTGATAAATAATACAATTTTTGCATTTGGAATTTTGTATATTTTCTGGATTTTATTCTCTGCCGATAAGAAGTACATCTTTTAATTCACAATTTAGCATACGTACTTGAGATTTGAAATGACAGTTTAAATTTATAATCAATAATTTAAGGTAATGTTTAACAATGGGTCATATTCAACTAGTAGTGACATAATATGATTGATGGGTCTTTTAAAACATTTTGTATATAGTAAATAGTATCGTTTATCACAAAATCCGTAAAAAATTAATGAACCATTTTCAAAATTATTATAAATTGATTTGATATATTTTTTTCAAATATTTAGAAAACGGAACATTGAATCAAGTGTTTTTAATGTATTCATAATTGGGAAATTCTGTATTCTTCACAGCATTTGTTTTATAACATTTTATATTCTTATACTCATGTTAAATGTCAAATATTTGCTTTAAAATTGATTGTGTTTCTATGTCGCTGTGTGATTCTGTCTTCCTCATCTGGAATGTATGTAAGTTTAAGTTACGTCATAAATAAAATTTGTTTTCGATTTTATCACATATCTAAACTGTGATAAAGTAATGTGTTTAAATTATACCTGTTCGTATAATAAATATTTGTAGTAACGATATATTAATTAGTATTGATAATATTTTTATTAATAAATAAATAAATATACTTTATCGATAATATAATACTAATTTTACGACTATATAGGTTAATTTACAGCAGTAGTTTTATAGATAATTAATGTTAATAAAAAAATTATGAAGGAATTAAATTATTTAAATGAGTTTTGAAATATTATATTCATGATTTAATTATTACAGTTTAATTTAATTGTTCATTTAATTTAAATAGATCATTTAGCAAATAGAAAATAGTATTAGTTCTTTTACCAATTATGCACAGGCGTTTTCCGTGTTGCATACTGCGTAATATTCTTAGTAATGTACATAGATCAAATGACTTCATTCATTCCATTTTAACAATCCATTAAATTAAATCTACCCCTGTCACTTACCGAGATCTGCTTAGGCAGAATGCCACAACTAGTAATGGGTAAAAGGCGTGATGATATATGTATTTATTTATAGGTTAGTTTAGATTATTTTAGTTACGATTTTAGAATGTTCTTTCATATACATATAAACCTAAAAATATGTTAATCCTTGCACTGAACCGAATGGCTCATATCTTTTTGAGTTTATTTTGAATGTAGTGCAGCATCGACAAGGGGAAAATGTTGTAACAAAAAGTGTAACAATTAAGTGAGCTGAGACGAACTGAGATTTTGACCAAAAAAAATACAGCTAATGCCGTTATCTCTTCAAAACTATATGCGATATAAAAATTGACCAGATTTTCATTCAGCACGTCAAAATACAAAATGTAATTTGATTTAGAACAATTTTGATGGCAAGCAGCATAATTTCTTCTTGTGTATATAAAACACCCTTCTAGAATATCTGCAAATCCTGATATGCGATAGCTCTCCCAATAGCGTTCTAAACCAAAAAAGGCATCTAATGCTTTGGCTAAGTCGCCGCGCGTCCTTTTAGCATTAAGAAGCCTCAGTCTCAAGGGGTAGGCGGCGGTTGGCGGTGCTGATCCACTCCATGCTAAGATTATACCTCATCGAACACAGAGCGGGAACATAATCTGCACTGTTTTCGATGTTTTGTCGAGAATCGACTAGCTTCTGTCTTCTCTGTCTCCTTTTCTGTCGAATCGGTGAATGATTCGCGAAGTCAATATGGCGTTGTGTGTACCCTTGGAGATATAAGGTACTAACAAAACTAATGAAGTGTTCTGTTTTCAAGAATCGAAACTTTCTAAATTGTTTTAAATATGAAAAAATGAATATGTCGAGGACAGTAGCATCCAGTCCATGTTTTTTTTAATATTTCTTCTTCTAGTTAGACCTCTTTTTTAAAAAGTATTTATTTTCTGTTACACATATAGAAGCGATTTAAAAATGGCTACCACAAATATGGAACCCGAAATTAAGAAATTATTATTATTATTATTATTATTATTATATATATATATATATATATATATATATATATATATATTTTTTTTTTTTTCGGGTACGAACTTAGCCCACTACTTTTTGTCTCTAGCTCAAGTTTTTGCTTTTGATGTGAAACATCTATAGGCTCACTTGTAAACCGAATTGTTGGCGTGGCGACGGGTCGCCACGCTATACTAAGGTATACATATATATATTTTATGTGTAGTAGAGTGTACGGTGTGGCGACGGGTCGCCACGTTATACTGAGGTATACATATATATATATATATATATATATATATATATATATATATATATTTTATATGTAGTAGAGTGTACGGTGTGGCTTCTCACTCAGTTCGACGTTGTTGTTTACTACGGTACACATAACCTGCGTTTTATTTAATTTTTTATTTTAATTTTTGACAATAAAATATGTGTGATAGTGATAACTCAGAAGATCAAAGTGATCAACCTTGTGCAAAGAAAGTGAAACTACACTATGGCATACTACCAAGTCATCAGTAAGTAGAATTTTCTGTAAGAAATTCGTAATACTTAATTTTTTCATTAGGCTATATTTAATTCCTGTAATAATATTATCTTTTATGCATATTACTTGTACACACACGATGTTTCACATCTGCCAGGCGTCGCATGACGGCTCACATTTTTTTTTGTATTGTAGTTCCTTTCTTCTTTAATATTTTCTCCACAATACTGTCCTACTCTTCTCTTGGTCTTCCTGTCTTTTCTCTTCTTCTATCTATTTCATTTCCAGTTCTTCTTTTATGTCTTTGTTTGTTATTTTATCCAGCTTCGTTACTCCTTTGACTCTTCTCAAGTATTTCGTTTCTAATGCTTGTATTTTGCTCTTGATATAACTCATGATTCGCTCTACTTGTTCTATGTTATCATTTCCAAACTTTATGTTGGTCGTTTTATTTTCATTGGATATTGTCATTACTTTTGTTTTTTTAACATTTATCTTTATATTAAACTTCCATAGTTTACGGTTTCCAAATATTTAACTTGTGTTGTAGATTTGCTTCGCTGCTAGCAAATATTACTTTAGTAGGTATATTGACTCTCAATAGATAATAAATAAAACATTTTGATTATATAACATAACTCCTCATTGCGCTGCGTTTTATAGTGCCGTCGAAGTGATTGCCACTACTTGTGAATAATGAACTGCATTATCTATCAAGAAACACACATATAATGAATTAACTAATAGTTTTGTTATAATCATTTTTGTTTCAGCTCATTACTTAACCTCTTCTGTACTTATGACATCCTATTTTATTATAACGAATTTAAAGATATTTATTTGATTGATTGATTGATTGTTTGATGTGTAAGGTACTCATAGTGATGAGGTAGTTATTGATTGTGCTATAGTTTGTTAGAGTTTCGTGAAATATTCAGGAAAGTTTTTAGTTGAGGCCTTTTTGTACACGTGTGTTGTATTAGCGGATGTTATTGTTGAGATTTTGAAAATGTGAGCGCTTGATATGGCTGTAGCCGGGTGTGAGTAAATAGCGGATTTGTTCTTGAGCTCCGAGCTGGAATAGTCAGTGGTTGGATTGTAATGAGTAATTTATTCTGTAGTAGTAATGAGCAGCTTTGGGTTGTAGTGATGAGATTAATTATCGACAACGCCTTTATGTTTCATTCATCTAAAATCATCACTCGTAACAATCATAGACAATGAATATTACTTATTATTGAAAATGTTTCAGCAAGTGTCATCTAGCAAATTGATAAATAATATAATGGTAGATATAATGGTCAAAGTCATTTCCAACTATCTGTGCTCGATGATACTTGTCATCCAGCTAGAGGATTTGGAAACGTCGATGTTTCCTCGATATTTTATAAGAGATACTCGGTAATCTGTCGATTTAAGAAACTTGCCATTGTTTGAGTTGAAAGGACAAAGCTACTCAGTGATGTGGAGAGCGGAGGTTAATTATGTATTGGCTTGATACGGCTTACTGTAATTTTATCTGTTCCGAGAATTTTGTACGTTGCTGATGCTGACTTCTGGCTTGTCACAGATATTAAACGAAATGGAAAAATTAGGAATTTAGTTCTTGACCCCAACAAGTAGTTTTAAGTCGTTTTTATGGTTTACTACTAACTAGAAAGTATCATTTGTCTTTTAGGTCATGTGACAAGCTATGAATCAAATCATTATTAATACATTCAAGTGTTATTAATATGCCTTTAAATTCATTTGCATAATTATATTTACGTATCTAATATGAACCGATCCGTAAATGGCACAGATATACTATTAAATGTGGTAATGTTTACGTCATTACTGATATTTCTACGGTTTATATAAACGCAGTAGGAGTGGGACAAGACGTTAGTGTTAGACTCAATACCCAAATACATTCAAAAACTGAAAAATGTGCTCCACAACCCATATTCTGACATAATTTAAATTTATCTTAAATTAATTATTGTTATACGAAAAAAAAACCACTACAAGTCACGGTTAACCTATTTTCAGTATGACTAATATAGTTTCAGTCTAAATGATTGAGCATATTGTAGCGATTATGGCCCTGTTCCCTCTGGAACAGTCGACACGTCGTAATTTGCAGAGCGTTTAGCGCAATACTGGAACGAGTACGATCCTGTTCTCTCTGCGTCATGCTTCTATAATATTCCAGAAGTTCTGGAATATTGTAGAAGATCTTGTTTCAGTATATAAGGGAGAGTTTGGGCCGGCAAGATTCATTCTGTATTTGAAGTCGTTGCTAAATACTTTAATGTGAATATAAATACGTGTTGTATATAAATATATGTCTTAGTAGTTGTACTACATTATTTTGGTTTAAATAAATATATTGTTAGTGTTTTCATTGCTCGTGTTTTATTTAATAATAAACTTCACCAAACCCGAAATTGTAATAAACGTTACAATATTTTTCGGTCAATGTCCGGAGCTTTCAATTTCAACGTAACAATTATATTATAAAACCAGCAATCAGAGGTTCGATTCTTAAAACGTATACTTTATTTTAATAGTAGTTAATAATTATTCAAGAAACTTTTCGAACGTGGGAATAGAAACGTATACGTAAATTTTCATTCCCATGCTACAAGTGGTATAGTACCTACACTTCGCATACGTTTACTATTGTTTTAAATATTTTATCAATAGAAAATTTGAATGATTTCGATAATTTGGCTGTAATTACGGCTCTTAAAAGATATCGAATTTACAAATGCCCGAGACATTAATGTAAAGGATGATGCTGTTATACTATTAAATATAGTATTTGAAAAATTATTTACATAAAAAAATTATATATGTTACATTTATTTATTTATGATTATAATGGGGTAGATAACTCTATGGAATCGCGTCATCCTGTGGATTTGAGAACCCGAATTCAAATCCTGCACATTAAAATTACTCCTATGACTCCTCCTTCACTAACCCAGAGAAGCATGATTTGACGGTTAGTAATTGCACTTCATGTGTAAATTATATCACTTACTGAGATTAGCAATAATTGGTACTTGTATATTTATTTATGATTCGGTGTACCCTAAGACAAAATTCTGTCTGTACCACTGACGTTAAATTATTTAGTAATAGGTGTATTGAACCATTGTTTTTTATGATTATACGAGTTATGATAAAACATATTGATAGTGTTCTATTGCAGCTTACAGTTTTTAAAATTTTTGTTTTATTCGATAAATGTAATCAATATTTTTTTGTACGGATCAATTCTAATTTCATCATTTAACTTTTAAATTCATTTAAATTTTTACATATAAATTTACACAAACAAAATAACAATAATATAAATACAATATATATGATACACAAAATAGTATTGGCATAGATTTTTCGCACTTGCGAATGATATAACAACAACTTTATTATGTATGTGTTTTAACTAGAGATGGGCGAATATCATCCGCGAATAGTCGAATGCCGCGAATATTGACATTATTCGATATTCGAGATTTTCGAATATTCACGTCAGTATAGCGAACATTCGAATACATCGAATATCGCGCCATATGTTGACCTTAATTTTTGACTATATTTTTTCTTTATCATTTGTACATAACTTAAAGCTATTACAATACTTTGAAGTTATTAATAACAAAGATATTTTGTTTCAAAACCATGAAGACGTACTATATTTTAAATTTGTTTTTCGCCAACATCAGCCCGTACGTTTCACGTTAAATTTGAAGTTTTCGTCTTTTTCTTTTTTGTTTGTACTTTTTATTTTATTTTATCTTAACAATTCAAATAATGAAAAGGACATAATTAAATCATTATTAATAATAAATAAATAAACTTTTAGGAGTATTCGAATAATCGAGTACCTCGAATATTCGAGATCTGATTAATATTCGTATTCGATATTCGAATTCGAGAAATTTGATATTCGCCCATCTCTAGTTTTAACTGCTCGCAACGTAGATATATGCATGTTTTGGAAAAATTCTAGAATCGAACCCCAGGTCGGTTTCATACACTGATATAGGATTTACATTCGTAAACAATTGACAATCTATTTTTTATTTAATTTTGCATGTGAGTCCTTCAAACCTTATGGAAATACACACACACCTCATCAAATATAGTACATTATTTTGGGTATTGCGGAAATGATTTTTTTTTTTCATTACTTAGCAATACTTTTTGAAAATTGGGATGAAATGATCATTCATACGATGAACTTGTAATTTAATTAAAATCAGTTTAAAACTGCGGAATTGCGAATATTATTTTTTTTTCGCTTGAAGTATGCAAAAATAATTAAAACGTTTCTATTAGTTACAAAGCCCAATTTTACATATAAAAAATTGTTCAAATCGGTTAAAAATTCACAAGGATTTTGAATGGCAAACAAGAGCGACCGATGATCGAGTGAACGACATACATATACTACAGGATTTTTCCATAAGTCACAGAGTATAATTAAAAACTTGAATAACCTTCATTTTAAAACTAAACTTAGATTCGTGTTGAGTGAGACATAATTCTTATTTGCAATTCTTATTTGTACTCTATGATTTATTATTTGTATTATTTTAAAGTGTTTTCGGGAAATATTTCGGAAACAATACATTTTACGCAGAAATGACTTAGGCAAAAAATAATCGTACAGAAGGGGGCCATAATTCCGTAATATTGGTTTTGTCCTAGATGGCGCTGTTGTCGCTAAAACAAGGTCAACTCAATTTTCTTAAATGGAAACCCCTATTCTTATTGCATATTCAGATTCCTCGTTAAAAAATAAGTAGTATTAACTTAACTTATTTTTTCGTCAGAATGGTAGTACTACCAATCTAACAAAATAGTTACCATAAACAGTTTAGTAATAGCTTTCATTGTTAAACTAGTTTCAATATAATAATGGACCAATTAGTAAAGTATAAAAGATTAAATTGGAAATCTAAATGTATTTGATTATTATTTTTATGTAAATGAATATTTTCTAATAGTCTGTTATAAACATGAAACCTAATCTTTGTTATTGTGGATAAAAAGTACAAATAACAAATCCAATAAGTAGCAAAACTGAAAATAGTAAAGTACGCAAGTACGACACTGGTTAGGGTTCTCAGCTGCGATATTATTGGCAATGATTTACGTTCGGTTTCTATGACTTTTCGTTTGATCAATTAGTGGAGATGCAAGATGTAAGGCTATCCAATTAGTTATTGTGAATGTTGAGTGCTTGAATGCACTGGGCATTGGCGTAATTAGGTTACGACACGTGTATCTGTGATACTCGTATATATAAGTGCTTCAATTTGCGAATTAATACATATAGACTGGTACCACGGGCTTCGTTTTTATCTGTTTTAAGAGTAATTTATATGGGTGTTTTAGCTAGTGTGACACTGAAAATGTTAGCTAGGAATGAAATACCCTATTTTTTGCAAATTTCAAATAAAAATATTTTTGTCCTATAATCAGTATATCAAATTATATATCTCATTAAAGTTTCTTGTAGAGGTATAGAAATACCCTGTAGAAATATATCTCCATTTTTTATACTTTACAATTTTCCTTTCAACAGCTTTTGCTTGGATATCATTTTCTGGCTTAAAGAAAATTAAAAATTATACTCCTAATACAAGAAAAGTCAAGAAAAATTTAGTAGTATACCATTAATTGCTATTGAAAAAGAATGATTGATTTACCTATTATCAAAGCCAGACGAAAGAAGAATGGATTTAATTTACAAATAAAAACTGAAAACTAATATGCACATCTAACTCGAAAACTCACCTCACGCTACGGTATTGAAACATCTGTATAAAAACTAAATATAAATAACCTTATAAATTAATAACTACAGGACAGTACCAACAAACTAAAATAAAAAACATTATAAATATGTTTTCACCGATCATTAATCTACCAAGGTTACGAACTCCATGCAGAGTATAAAACTAGCACGTGGAATCCGAGTTTCCAATTTTAGTTGAGTTGTCACTAGGCTACGACTGCATGCATTGCGTACAATAATTAATGTATACGCCTCTGTCCACTGGTCCAAACAGCTAGCAAATAGCAAACGCACTCAAATAGCAAAGCGCACACCGAGCGCATTGCAACATACTCATATAGTCTATGTGGCACCGAGAAACGAAACACCAAACACAATCTGATCTAAAATACCTCAACTGATATTGAATGACGTATAATTGGCCATTAAAGGTTGTTTTATACCCCCGCCTTGCAAGACGCAAGTCAGCAAGTGGCCAGTGTGTGTACGGCAGATAGCAACCAACGAACCACGAACAGCGTTCCACATCGGCGTAAACTTCGCACTAAGTAGCCACTGGCCGGTTTAAGAGGTTATAATTAGTTGAAAGCAAGCACTACAGTCACCACTTTGTCCGCCGCTACCGGTACCATGTTAACAGTAACTGGTAAATGAACCATCTTAAAGATGAATTCATGCACAGGTATTAATTTTGTCTTATGCTATTGACCACTACCACTGAAGGGATCAAATCTGTTTCACTAACCAATTAGATGCCTACTAAACGTCTTTTATGCTAGAATTAAATCTAAACATATTCAATAATGCTACTAGTCTGGTTGAGGGACTTGTAAGGATAGGCTTTACGTAAATTAACACAAAATTATGTTGGCTATTGAAATACAGAAACCGCCGGATATATTGTTCACTACACTGTTGAAATAAGAATCTTTCAGTGACGTAATTATATCAATGAAACGTGCGCTTTAGGTCACAAAGTAAGATATCATATAATCAAATTAAATTGATAATCCGTTAAAATAGAAAAAAAAACATAAGCTTGCAGAATTCACATTTTAGATAATAAAACAATAAATCAAAAATCTTGAATAATAATATAAATTTAAATACAGGCTTTAAAATTATCAAGTTCTGATTATTTATTCGCATTACTTCAGTCATAGTAATTGTTATAGACCTCTTTTTAAGGTTTTTCACGTGTTGTTTTTATCTGAGTGCAAGGTGTATGGTGCACACGGGCGGCAAACCAAATGGGCGGCGATAGCCGCCCTCCCTTCATTTAGTTTTTTATCAGAAAATTCAAGAGCGTTAAAAATAACTACTGGCAAAACAAATTTACTAGTAAAATAATTCATATAAAAGTATTCTAATTATATCATATTTATACTTCTTTTAAAAACTATTCTCAAACTCATTAATAATAAAGTATGATGTGTTATTTTAAGTTTACAATTTAAAAAATTGTTTTTTGGTCCTTAATTTTTGTGTTCGATTTTGGGATTGTTTAGACAACTGACAATTTAATAAACGTTAGTACACTTTAAGTTATATTTCATTTATTTTTCTTTATGCTCGATTAAAAATGATATTATATATAAATATATTTTTTCTAAATAATAATAATAAAATCATTGATAATCATTAAATATGTGGTACAATCAGTTATTTTCCTATTTCAACACACTGAAATAATTATGTTACGAGAGAAAAAGTTAATCTTTATCGAGCACTTTAACTCTTACAATACAAAAAGTATGTTGACACTTTGTTTTATGCGTTAAACATCGTCTTGTCGTATATAGAGACTTCCATTAAAAATATGGCGTAGAAATATATTCAAGTTATAGAAATTCGACTTAGGGAGACAAAAATACATTTAAAAAGGAATAGAGTATTAATGGTAGTTGGAATCAACATCGACCTGTGGATTTGAGAATCAGATTTCAATTCCCGCAGACGATAAACTTTACTCCACATTAAAATTAATTTTGTGACTTCTTCACTATTAACATTTTTGGATGGCGTGATTTGACGGCCGGTAACCACACTTTATTAGAATTGCAACGGCAGAGTGCCACACCCGGTAAAGCGTAATGACATTTATATTTATTTTATCTATTATAAATTTTATTAGTTCAAACCAGGGTTCGTAAATATCATGATATTTATCAAAAATATCAAAATATCTGATATATAGGATATATATCAGATAAATATCACTTTTTGGATATTTATTTTTTAATTTTAGTTTTTGTACACATTTAGAAAAACTGAAAAATTCTAAAAATTTCACTTTTCCGGAGGCTATATCTCAAAAACTAAACAAGATATGGAAATGCGCTCAACGGCGTTGAATTCCCCGTGTCCGAATTGACTTATAAGCAAATTTTCATACAATTTTATGCAATTTAATATTTTTAATTATTTCCTAAGGGGTACCCCTTTGGTTTTTTCAGATTTTAATTCAATTTTCCCAAAAATGCTTAATCGTAGGATTATTAAAACGAAAATTTACATACATATGTATTTTGACCCACTGAATCCAATGGAAAAATGTTCAAATGCATATGACTTCTGGTTTTCGAGAAAATGTTAAAAAACCGCTTTTTGCGATTTTTTTGGCGGAAAATTGAAAAAAAATAAAAATCGCTGAAACTATGTTTATAAGTTAACTGAAGCACGAGAAAATTAATGCCGTTGAGCGCGTTTTCATATCACATTTAGTTTTTGAGATATAGCCCCGGAAAAGTAGAAAAACTGAAAAATTCGAAAAATTTCACTTTTCCGGAGGCTATATCTCAAAAACTAAACAAGATATGGAAATGCGCTCAACGGCGTTGAATTCCCCGTGTCCGAATTGACTTATAAGCAAATTTTCATACAATTTTAAGCAATTTAATATTTTTAATTATTTCCTAAGGGGTACCCCTTTGGTTTTTTTAGATTTTAATTCAATTTTCCCAAAAATCCTTAATCGTAGGATTATTAAAACGAAAATTTACATATATATGTATTTTGACCCACTGAATCCAGTGGTGCAATCTTCAAATGCATATGACTTCTGGTTTTCGAGAAAATGTTAAAAAACCGCTTTTTGCGATTTTTTTGGCGGAAAATTGAAAAAAAATTAATATCGCTGAAACTATGTTTATAAGTTAACTGAAGCACGAGAAAATTAATGCCGTTGAGCGCGTTTTCATATCACATTTAGTTTTCGAGATATAGCCTCGGAAAAGTAGAAAAACTGAAAAATTCGAAAAATTTCACTTCTCCGGAGGCTATATCTCAAAAACTATTTCATATTTTTATATAATGGATATATATCATTGCAAAAATATGACGATATATATCAAAATAAATATCATGATATATATCGATCGATGTATATCTTCGAACCCTGGTTCAAACTGATGAATATCTCTTCACAACTTCTTAGATATGCCTGTAAGTAGAACTGCAGTTGCAGATTAGAATAAAAAATCAAATCAAAAGGAAAATAAATGAAAAACTTACATTTCTATCTTAAAAACAATGTCTCATTTGTTACAATAACACAACACAACAAAATATCAAACCGTTTTTCATTTTTAATTCGTATCCATATCCACCTGTCTTCCTGTTTTCCTGTTACCACATCTTCAACCACTAGTTCCCACTTCGTCCGTCACATACCACCGTCGTAGCGCTAGCGTCGCAGCAGCTGGTACTCCGCAGTTTTCCACTCTGGCTGTGAACACATGAACTGTGAAATTAATCTTTTATGTCACGCCTTCACCGCGTTACGAGCGTTACGGCGCGTTACGAAGCGTTAGGGACGTGAAGCGTTCAACGATTCAACGCAGGCTGATCTCGGGACCTGTTGCTCGACTTATCCAAATTTAAAACGACGTTTCTGCGTGAGGTGTTAGGTTAGGTAACTGCGACGCGTGAGGGTGTTGAGTGAATGTTGATGGATTTTGAGGAGAAGGAAGTTTGCTGGGGATTTCTGATTTTTATGATAGATCTTTGTTTAAAATTATAGTTTTTGTTATTAATTGCGTCCTTTTATTTTACGAAATTAACAAATTGTATATATATATATATATAAATTGTACAGGCATATTTAAAAAATTTAATGTAAAATTAAAACTTAATATTAAATATATACATAATTATAAAATTAAAGTATATTCAAATATTTCTAAGAAAAATAATATCTTAAGTATTTTTACAAGGATTTGAATATAATTTATAGTTTTAATTTTACATTCAATTTTTAAAATATCCCTATACAATTTTGAGCATATATATATATATATACAGGGCCGTCTTAAGCATATTCTGCGCCGGGGTGTCGGGTGGTCATCCTGCGCCCCAGCTCTTGTCAACCAACAAAACGCAATGTAATTTTTAATGTTTCATTTATTTATTTCTCAAAATTCTTAAATTATACAAATAAAACAATAAATTATACAAATTAAAAATCAACACATTTTTTTTCAATTTAAAAGCCCGGAAAAAATACATCAGTAATGTTTTATTTTATATTATTATTTAATAGGTACCAATTTATTCTGATTATTATTATTTATAATATATATTTAAAAAAGGATTCAATTATATAATATATTAAATAAAGAAAAGGCTTCAGAATCCAATGTTTTTATAAAATATTTATTTGTGGACGTTTCGAGCAAAAATATTAGCTCATCATGAGCACCTTAAAATATAAATACAATAATTATAATATAAAACTAGCAAATTAATCAAAATGTCAAACCTTTAAAAAACGTAAAAATATAAAACAATATTTGTAAAATGTCGATAATAACAAAATATAAAACAATATTTGTAAAATGTCGATAATAACAAAATAGAAAAAAGATATATATGAAAAATAAAAATAGAAAAAACAAAAAATAATTTCTAGCGCTCGGCTTATGTGCGCCCTCTAGGACTCTGCGCCCGGGTGCACCCGCACCCCTTGAGCCCCCGGGTAAAGACGGCCCTGTATATATATATATATATATATATATATCATCACGCTATATACCATAAATGGGATAGCATGAATCCCTAAAACATACCCTAACAGATTCATTAAAATAATACAAGCTCATTCCTTCCTCATACCCGAAATCCACCATCACGCAACCAACCCCTCAATCACAACCATCCTGTATATCTGTTTCATAAATCTTTCACTTATGCATATGAAGGAAGCATTGGCCTACGCTTGTTTTGGAAGTAAATTATATACATTGCAGTGGGACACTATAAATCAGAAAGATTAGAAAGAAAGGGAGCGTCTCTCTGCTCTTGTTTATATATATATATATATATATATATATATATATATATATATATATATATTAGGCGAACTAATGACTTTAGAGAAAATGTTATGTACATAAAATGATCAAGATTAAATTATTTTAATTTCATGTTCTTCCATACTTTCCATACAAGACTCTGTGTATTGTAAATACTAAGCATACTGATTACAGAACTGTCAAGTAATGACTGTTGGACTAACAAGACTGTGAAGTACTAATGACCGGATTGACTAGACTTTTAGGTACTGTGCATCGGACTGACTGGACCGTTTTATACTTATTATTGAATTAGACTGTGGTAGACTGAATTAATTGTGGTGTCCTATTTTAAATAAATGTTAATAATTATTATGGAGTCGGTAGCGCAGTGAAAACGTAGTGGCTGTGAATTTGAAAGCTCCAGTCCTCAAACTTTAGACTATATTAAAATTACTCTTGTAGGTCCCCCTCCATTAGCATGTTTGGGGATCGTGCTTTGATGGCCGGTGATCGCACTTCACGCATGGATTGTTCAGCAGTACGGTGGTGTAATTAGTGTTACGGCATTCGAATCCGACGATCCTGTATTCGAATCCCACTTAAGCTAAAAATATATGAACTACCACACTGCAGCGCGGTGACTCCGGACCCTGTACTGTAATTATAATTAAGTTCCTATTGTTAAGAGGAACATAAATAAATAAATATATTACTTAGCGAAATCTATATCGGCAGACTGCTACACCCATTAATGGGTAAAAGTTGTGATGATATATTTTTATTGGATTTTAGAACAAATATTTGAAGTCTATTTTTATAATCTGGGTGGTGAATTTTTAATGTTACATATAAAAATACAATGCAATAGTAGCGACAATTAAATCTTATTCTGTTTGAAAATAAATGAGAGAGTTCTATGGAAAATAAAATCATAAACAATTGACTTATGCAGTTTTCTTAAAAATAAAATAATACAGGACGTAATGTTAGTACTGCAATATTTATTCAATTTTAAAATTAAGATAAACGTAACTTTATTATTATAATAAATACTTTCTCTAGTAATTATTTTAAAATTTCAAATTTATTTTTCTCATTTCTCGTGGCAGAATAAGATTTAATATACAACTTTTTATATACACTTCTAGATGTACACCGTACTGTCATGTTGACTAAGCCCTTGACAATAAGTTAACATCGCTCAGGTTACATATTTTTAATCTAGTTTAATTTTATTCTTTGTTCGTTTTTTAATCTACTTAATATTTGTTTTCCGTCCATAGTTGCTTTACTATATTGAATATGTATCAAATGCCATGTTTTATATTTTTTTAATTTAAAACTTTTTCGGTTAAAAAAATATGACAATTAAATTTAAATAAAATAAATATATCATCACGTCTTTTACCGATTCCTGGGTGTGGCACTCTGCGGTAGCAGATTTCGGTAAGTGATATATTTATTCGCGTGAAATGTGGTTACCAGTTTTCAAATTACGGCTTTCGAAGATGTTAGTGGAGGAAGAGCCACAGGGGTAGTTTTAACGTGATGAACTATGGGAATCGAACCCGGAGTCTCAAATTCACAGGCGTACAATTAAATTTAATACGCCCAAAATATTATTGTTAGTGCGATAATTATGAGTTCGCAAAATTTATAACACAAACTATAAATTTTATGCTGATGCCGAAACGTCCAAAAATCGATTGATTTATAATAAGATCCTGGATACCACTTCCAAACATCCAAAATAAATAAATAAGATCAACAAAACTTTATTATTTTAAGAAAAAAAGTATAATATTAGTTGGCTGTTTCCTTAGTTGATAAGTATCTGCACTCATCAGCTCATAAGCTCGTTATTTGTTCCGTGTTGTCCCTGGGATTTTCATCTTGCCTAGTTGATGCTGATCTGTACAGAACGTTCTCGCGCTGCACCGTACCACTCTACCACTCGAGGAGAGATTTAAGGGAATATACTTGCAGTATTTCAGACTTTGTCGAGCTAACTGCGATCGTTTCTCGGCAGCCAGCATTTAATTCGCGCGGCCACGGTTGCTGGAGAGCAGCGCATTCTTAATATCTGTTCTGTACCGGTCTGATAAACATGCGCTTGTAGAAGCAAGGAGCTTGGATGTAGCCGCGCCTGAAGCCTGTTCTGCTTTTATCGGATCGTAGCTAGCGACATCCACTGAATGGAACTTGTGACTGATTGTTAAAGATGATTGATTTATGGCTAATGACAAAAGTTGTTTGGATTCTGATAATGAATCAGATTAACCATAATTACTTTTTGCAGGAAACCGTTTAACAACAGAATATGGTTTCTGACAGTTCAAGAAAATATGGTTCAAAATCACCGTGATCTTAGTTTATTTACCGAATCTACTACAAGTAAATAATTACATTTGGCTCGTTGCTCAATACAAATTAATGATATTTATATATTTTATTATTATTATTAATTATTTTCTACTTAACATTTTTATTTTGTATGTTCTCATACCGACTATGGAATAGAAAAAATATTTGTTTTACTATATTAAATATGTGTCAAATGCCATACATATCTATTTTTTTAGGTTTGCTTGTCGAACAAACTTTTAGTCTCGATGCGTTAAATAGGCATTTCGCGCACAAGGTACTTAAATAATTGTTTTACGAGAAAATCTCATTTGTGAAAAAGGAACGAGGATATGTTGATTTCAACAATGAAACATGAAATTATAATCGTCGTTCAATGCAATCAATATTGAGTTCGGCCATTCACCGTACTCGCACTAAGTTTGAGTTGTTTTAAGTTGTGGGTGCTTGGTTGCAGAAGACGGTGCGCTTCGCCGCGAGCTACTCCAACGTCCGACGCGCGACGCGCGACGCTAGCGTCTGAGTGTCACTGAGCCTCACCTCACATCTTGTGAGAAACGGCAAAGCGCTACGCGCACACCGCTCGCCTGCCGCAAACTATAAGCCTGGCTTACCGCTTATAGCTTGTACCTTACACTTGATAATATTTATGTGATGGTCAGATTATCGGTAAGGTGACTTCGTTATTCTGCCACTCTACCACTCCGCCGCTGTTGCCAGTTTGCCAAAGCCTCGGTTTGCTTGTGGAACTGCGGCGTCTTAGGAATGTCTAATTCGATTTATGGACGTCTTGCAAGTGTGCGGTCGGTGTAATTAAGGATCGATTATGAAGTATGCGTTTTGAACAAGTATTTGTAAGGAACATACCATACTTTGTTACATGCTATCATTTACTAATCATTTTTTAGCAACGACGATGTGTATGTAGAAAGAAATGAGTACCATTTTGCTGACAAATGTTACTTTTTAAAATATTGACTATAAAAATAATCAAATATTTTATAAAAGGACACATTATAGAAATTAATCTTTGATCTGATCTAAATCTCATACATACATACATAACATCATGCTATATCCCATTAAATGGGGTAGCACGAACCCGTCAACATTCTCATCCTGACACACGATACTCGTTTCGACCACATTAACACTTCCTCCATACGTCCATACGAACTCTTTCTTTTCTCACAACCAAAATCCATCATCACGCAACAAACATCCATCCATCCATTCGCTCCTGTATACATGTTTTAAATCTCAATACTTGAAATTTTGATTTCTAGATAATTTTAAAACTGATCCGATACTCTATAATAGCTGATATTACCAATATTTTAAATACGTATTTATTGCTAATTATACTTGAAATTTTGACAATATTGTTAATTTTCTATAAGAAATACTTTGTTGTTTTTTTTTACACTATATTTAAAATATATATTCTCTTTCGAAGAAGCAAAACGAGAGTGATACAACATGCGAGATTCTGTTATTTGTATAGAATTTAAAAAAGTAAAATTAGAAAATAAAAGTAAAGTTTTTATTTGGTCATGTCAAAAAGTAACGTTTTTCTGTTAACATATTTGAACGAAAAATTAAGTATTAATGTTTGCTCGTCAAGGATTTTGCTGATTTTATAAATATAAATACAGGGCAACAGCCGTCAAATCATGTTCATAACCAAAGAAATTACTGGAGGGGAAGCCACAAGGGTAATTTTAATGTGGTGATAATTGTTTGTCGGTTGTGGGCAGGGTTCGAAGATATATATCGATCGATATATATCATGATATTTATTTTGATATATATCGTCATATTTTTGCAATGATATATATCCATTATATAAAAATATGAAATAGTTTTTGAGATATAGCCTCCGGAGAAGTGAAATTTTTCAAATTTTTCAGTTTTTCTACTTTTCCGAGGCTATATCTCGAAAACTAAATGTGATATGAAAACGCGCTCAACGGCATTAATTTTCTCGTGCTTCAGTTAACTTATAAACATAGTTTCAGCGATTTTTATTTTTTTTCTATTTTCCGCCAAAAAATCGCAAAAAGCGGTTTTTTTACATTTTCTCGAAAACCAGAAGTCATATGCATTTGAAGATTGCACCACTGGATTCAGTGGGTCAAAATACATATGTATGTAAATTTTCGTTTTAATAATCCTACGATTAAGGATTTTTGGGAAAATTGAATTAAAATCTGAAAAAACCAAAGGGGTACCCCTTAGGAAATAATTAAAAATATTAAATTGCATAAAAATGTATGAAAATTTGCTTATAAGTCAATTCGGACACGGGGAATTCAACGCCGTTGAGCGCATTTCCATATCTTGTTTAGTTTTTGAGATATAGCCTCCGGAAAAGTGAAATTTATCGAATTTTTCAGTTTTTCTACTTTTCCGAGGCTATATCTCGAAAACTAAATGTGATATTAAAACGCGCTCAACGGCATTAATTTTCTCGTGCTTCAGTTAACTTATAAACATAGTTTCAGCGATTTTTATTTTTTTCAATTTTCCGCCAAAAAAATCGCAAAAAGCGGTTTTTTAACATTTTCTCGAAAACCAGAAGTCATATGCATTTGGAGATTGCACCACTGGATTCAGTGGGTCAAAATACATATGTATGTAAATTTTCGTTTTAATAATCCTACGATTAAGGATTTTTGGGAAAATTGAATTAAAATCTGAAAAAACCAAAGGAAATAATTAAAAATATTAAATTGCATAAAAATGTATGAAAATTTGCTTATAAGTCAATTCGGACACAGGGAATTCAACGCCGTTGAGCGCATTTCCATATCTTGTTTAGTTTTTGAGATATAGCCTCCGGAAAAGTGAAATTTTTCTAATTTTTCAGTTTTTCTAAATGTGTACAAAAACTAAAATTAAAAAATAAATATCCAAAAAGTGATATTTATCTGATATATATCCTATATATCAGATATTTTGATATTTATTATAAATATCATGATATTTACGAACCCTGGTTGTGGGAATTGAACCCAGGGTCTCAAATCCACAGGTCGACTCGACATCACCAAGCCACCTACCTCAGTTTTTCAATGTAGTATTTATTTATTTATATATGTTCCCTTTTTGAAATGATGTTGGTTTAATGTTAGTACTGTAGTACTGTTATGATTTGTATTTTGCGTCTTAATACCAGTATAATAAATTAAGAAAATGATCGTGGAAATTCTAGCTCTAATTCCTACCTTTAATTATAGCATAATATTTATTGTTGATTTAGTTACTTACTTCCTAAATCGTTCTATACGATTTATTGGTTTGCTCAGATTCAAGTAAATAATTTCATGTGAAATATGTATCTGTGCACATACAGAGGAACATCTTGATAAATATCAATCAATATGGATGTTTTTGTACAGTACATTAAAGAAATCATATTTTAAGTAAAAGTCAAATATCAAAAAAAAAATATGAGTTAGACCTTGACAAAGGAATTAAAGGTCTGGAAAGTGTGTCGCTCTTATCGCTTGTACAATTTGGATTTAAAATATCGTTATATAAATTACAATTTCTTTAAATTAAAATACAATAAGATATGCATTTTTTACTGCTTTACATTATTTACAGGGTGTTTTAATACATCAGGAACAAAAATATATGACTTACTGAGATATGCTATTTATATTTTTAAAATTTATATCGTCACGTTTTTACCCATTACTTAACGTGGCTTTCTCCGTAGTAGTTCTTGGAAAGTAATATATTTGTGCGGATACCAGCTGTCAAATCGCGCTGCCCTCCAAAGATTTTTGAGGAAACAGATACACGGGGGTAATTTTAATATATTGAAAATCAATTTATCGGCTGTGGGAATCGAACTCAGATATTCAAATACGATACATTGAAATACAAATACACCAAAACGCGGATTGTCTATTATAATTAGAGGACGCCGAGCCTGAATAACTGAAAAACACAGTTAATTTAGTTTTAATTAAGTGAAGCACAAATACATATAAAATAAATTAAATTTTAGGTTCTTGTTTTGTTTTCAAAAACTAGATTTAAAAAACAATTTTTTTTCTATTTTCGACAAAAGTATTCGTGCTACAGAACGGTTAATTCAGATGGTTGACGTTTTACTGTTCATCAATTTTTAAAAGTAGTTGTGAACGACTCATTACAGCAGTCAGTATAAATATATTGTAAATGATTGATGAGAAAATCAGTAAGAATCACACACATGTCACATAACTTAACCTCAGTTTAGTTGGTGTGTGTTACAAATATCTCGTGTGCTCTTCTCGCGGGAAGAGGGCGGTATGTTATATTTGTGGCCTATCTCCGCGTCTTCCTACCTCATGCTTCATTCTGTTTTCCTTATAGGACTTACCGTTCTAAGTTACCAGCAACTTGCGTGATATATGGCGGTGTAGCTATAAGGATTATACACCTACTCCTTTCTTCATAACTTTATATAGTAGCGGGCCATGCTGGCTCTCTGTCCCACTGAAAGCCTGCAGGTATAAGTTTATCTCTTTCTGTTCGTTTGGCGTTGCAGACTACGGATATCTTAATAAGATTCATGAAAGGACGCCATATTTTATATCCTCGAGGCAGGGTACGCCGGTACGCGTAAAGCGTAAAACCGGAGCTGGTAGACCGATGTGAAAGCTTTGCCAGCCGCTCCAAGATTATTTGTTTACGAGTATTATCGTTTATGCACAGTTGATACATTCTTTTTCAAATCTGTATACTTTTTTAAACTTGTTTATGTCGAAGTACTACACATTGGTACAGGTTGAAAATTATTGACCATTTTTTATTCCAAAGATTCAATATATGAAACTTATTACAGTATTTTGAATCTTAATCATTTGAAAATTTTCATGTTAGACAATCTCGCAAATACATTTTCAAGAATGAATTGAGGAAATACATGAACCTCAGAAAATTTACTTTTTAATTTAAAATTACTAATAATTTTATTAAGGCAACACAAAAACAAAGGAATTATGTGGCTGTTGCACATTCGAGAACATACAGCCCATTAAATATTTAGGCACAAACCCTTGAAACATTCAATAAATATTAACTCATTAGTCTAATCCTGCAACTAACGTGTATTAAACATTCTTGTCCTAGCATATCATTTTTACTTCATATATATATATATATATATACAGGGTGAGTCTGGGAAGACGCCCCCCCACCCCTTTAACTTTTTTATTATGAGTAATAGAAAAAAATGGTTCATATGAAAGTTTTATTATTTTAAATATACTATTTGATGACAGATGTAGATATTTTTTATAAAGTCAGGTTTACAAGATACGACTATCAACTTTTATTTTTTAAATAGCAACCTATAAATATTTTACTAAAATTTTTTTTCTCTTTTCAACTGTGTATTAGTTTTTATTAATGTATCTGAAAAAATTCGAGAAAAATAAGAAAATTGAGAAATACTAGAAATAATTTTTATACAAATATTATAGGTGGCTATGTGAAAATAAACAAAATGTAACAGTGTTATACAACTTAACAAACTAAAGCAACAAATTCAGTAACAAAAACAACTTAAAACAAATGTTCAAAATTACGACCATGTTCTGTAATACAAAAAATTAAGCGTTGAACGTGATGTGTTCGAACATCTGCCAGCATGTTTCGCGAAATATTTTCTTATTTTTCTCAAGTTTTTTCAGATACATTAATAAAAACTAATACACCGTTGAAAAGAGAAAAAAATGGCGGTTTTTATTTTAGTAAAATAATTATAGGTTGCTATTTAAAAAATAAAAGTTGATAGTCGTATCTTGTAAACCTGACTTCATAAAAAATATCTACATCTGCCATCAAATAGTATATTTAAAATAATAAAACTTTAATATGAACCATTTTTTTCTATTACTCATAATAAAAAAGTTAAAGGGGGGGGGGCGTCTTCCCAGACTCACCCTGTATAGTTCGTTTATTGAAAATGTAGATTACAGAAAGATAATAAGTTAAATAATATAAAGATATAGGTGAATTTTATTCACGACATTACACAACAAAATAACCTATCTCTTTCATACGCATATTACTCGTATAAATCTATTCGCACACCTTATATCATAAGGGGTGGGAGCTTATCAATTTGTGTCTTAACAATCGTAGCATTACAAAAATTGGTTCATTGTTTGAATAAACAAAAAGTTGCAGTACAATTTAAATTTCTTTATTATAAATGAAACTCTATCTCAATATGTCCTACTATTTTTTTTTCTTGAATAGCAATTGAAATTTAGACCTTATTGTTATATAATTATTTTTTTGCTAAAAATAGGTAGAAATAAAATCGTGTTCAGTTAAATGAGACATCGAAACTAGATCACATTGACCCAGTTAAGAGATTTTCTCAAATATGCATAGTTTTGCATAAAAATAAGGTATTATTAAAGACAAACAAAAATAAAAATTACATCAAAATTTCACAGCACAACTTGTACATATATACATTTAATGTCGCAACTAAACGATCTGATGCCCTAAATAAGTGACTTCAATTTGTATTGTTTTCTTTAAGATTTATATCAAATAAGAGATTGTTCCGATTAACCGATATCTCAATTAACCAAATTCTAAACGTATGTAATTAAATAACATATGTCGGTTTCCTCATTTCAATACTGTAATACCCTCGAAATAAGGATGAAAGAAAAACAAGTTAATCTCAAAAAGAACTAACACAACACAACTTCTCTTATCCAATATAATCACACATCCCCCTTCTTAACATTCTACTCTGTCCTGAAACGTACGCACACAGAGGACTCTGCAGTCGTGCAGTCTCAGTTCGTGTCTCACAAAAATCTCCCTTGTGAAATTAGTCCTGATTACGAGCTCAAAATTAATTAAGATTCAATGGGCCATGCATCTTGCGAATCGGTCGCCGGTCGAGATGCGCGATCCACCCCCAAGAACAGAACGGAGACGGCACGGCGACCAGGTGGTAGCATGCGCTGAGAATTTGTTTTTCAGGCAGTGGCGGGACTGCAGAAATTTCAACAATGTAACAGTAATATAAAAGGTATTAGTAGTCCAGTGGATAAATTTGAGAGAAAACTTGCATTTGTTAACAAGCAAGAGGCTGTGCATTCTATCTCGCTGACTTATACTTTTATAAAAAAAAGTACGATTGTGCCCCGAATAGATTGGATTCCACAATAAGCTACTATAATTGGGAACAAATAACTACCTAAATAATTAAATAAAATACGAGGGTAGACTGAAGAGTAATACACACATGCAAGTACAATTCTTAAGTTTCAAAATCATATATTTATTTTTTCTACGATTGCTATAAAAAGTTGACAATTATGCTCTTATTTGTCATCATAAAGTTGACGTTTTCTGTGGACCAATCGAAAAATATCTTTTTGCGTGTCTCCAATGGCAACGCGCGAAAAAGATGTTAAATGCGCGCGTTTCCGATGGAAACGCGCGTAAAAGATATTGATGCGTGCTTACTTCAATAGTTACCAGGTATCCAAACAAAACAGAATCTTGTCATATTGATAGTTGACAGAATGATTTTATTTTCAGTACTTATGTGTATCACGAGCGTAAAGTGTCTTTGTTCCTCTTACACTATTGCAGCTCTCGCCTTCGGCTCGCGTGTTCGAGTAGCAAAGAATCACTTTACGCTCTTAATACACAAATAACTATTTCAACATAGACACCGTTAAGGCTAACACATTTCTGCCAAAGTGTAACAAGTTTTTTCATTCCGTCACTGAAAACTTCTTCCGCCTTTTCTCGAATCCAGGACTTGACAGCTGCCTTTACCTCATCGTCCGAGGTGTAATAGTTACCCTTGAGGTATCTCTTTAGTAGAGGAAAAAAATAAAAATCGCGAGGTGAAAGATCGGCGGAATAAGAAGGGTGTGAGTTGCATCGTGCACAGATTTTACGGTATCCCAATTGTTTAGTAATGAAATCAAATCCACCAGCCCATAAAACAATAATAATAGTTGAGGTGAAAAATTACTGCCAGTTATGCTAATTTTATTGAGTCTCTAACTCTTTAAAATTAAGCGAGGACCCGCCTTTGTATATCTACCGTTTCAATGCCAGTATTGGCGCCATGAAGTTTTGTAGCAGATAGAGATTAGTATTTTGTTTTGCAAGAAGCAAGATTCTTGCAAATTTCTAATTAATTTGAGCAGGTGAACGTAATAGCGCAAGATTTGTTTCTTTAGGTTTGCGACGCAGTCTTAAAGCGCAAAGCCTGGCCATAAATTGTGTATTGGTATTAAGATATTGTAGATAGAATTAGCTGTACTGTAATGAACTTTTTTGAAGGTGTTATTAATTATAAGGTGTTTATAAAGTTTTACATTTTTTTAAATATATAACAGAATTTAGTTTTATATTTTTTTATTTATTTACTACGTTCTAAAGTACTAAAATAATTTCAATTATATCATAAATATTCGTACTACAACGAAATTAAAAATCTCAGATTCTCGCATGTGAAATGCGCAAGTAAAAATTACAATTGCTTGTATATTAATATGTGTCAGTAATAAAATATTCTTCAACGAACAACAGTTGAAAAGTTAAAACTAAACTTTATTTAAATCTCATTTTCAATAACTATCTATGAATGTCATGTTCGATAGCACTTAACCACCAGTGCAGGATATACGTATAAGCTACACAAGCAACTTAAGGCCCCCAAGAAATTGGGGCCTCCCAAAAAATTGTCCGAGTGAGCGAGTGGCATATTTGACACTGACATAGAATATCTGAACTTATAAAGGACCCCATATCTCCGGCCCTGCTAACCACACATCTAAATCATACATTGGTTACTGCTATCTGTTGTTAAACTTCAATTTGTAATTAATATCGATCTATAATTTTAAGAATAAATGAGTATGATTTTTAATATTGACCGCATGCAATGTTCCCTCAAAGTTTCTCAAATTTTATACAGAAAATCCGGATGTGCTACGTAGATACATTGGAAATAAAATATATTGTCCGTTTTTGTTAGCTGAATAAATTTTGTAAATAAGTATAGATCTAAGTTGTGTTCCCGGGTTGAAAATTTCAGCAAGATATATTACTGTAGCTAACAGCCGCAGAAATACTAATATTTGAAAATTGATTGTAAGTTGTAATTAAAATCTATGAAAAATTAAAAAAAAACACACAAAGTTTCACAAAATTTTTCAACCTCTGAGTCAATTTATTAGGTCATCATCAGAGGCCGGCCAGCACAGTTAGGAACCATAGACGCGTTTCGCGAGCTTAACTTAATTTTTTATTAAAACTGGTTTCAGTAAGCAGATGGACAATTAATTTTGTCTTTGTTTTTATTAAAATCTATGATAATTTTGCGTTTGTTCACTTTTCAGAATTTCCTAGCTACGGTGACCATAGTTCCTTAAATGCTCACATATTATAAATAATAGATCTTTATTTTAGATCATTGTCTTTAGATATATTTGTTGCTTAAAAACCAACTTAGGTTATCATTATTATTTTTTTCGTTAAAGTACAGTATTTAGTTGAAATGAAATATAAGTAAAATTTATTTTCTTTATTTATCTTAATTTTATTCTTAAATTGTAAAATAAAACAATAAATACAAAGATTTTTCTATCCTTATAAATCATTTTCAAATTTGTCTTTTATTCTTCATTATATTGACATTGTATCTCTGGAAAATATCATTCCACAGAACAAGAATAAAATTAGAAGAAACATTGACCATACAAACATTAATGAGTGAGTTTGGTTCCTGTACTGTAATTGGGATTAAGTTTATGTTGTATAGAGCAACAAATAAATAATTTATACTTCGAAAAATATTTGAAAAAGTATATATTATATAAACGACTGATCATAAACAAAAAGATTTTTTGAAAACTCGCAAAATTAAGGATACTTTACTTTAAGTAAACATATTCAGTATCACTCGTTTGATTGTTTTTCCAATATATTAATAATTAAATTATAATTATAAACAATACAATAACCAATTTATTCATTAAACAATATCAAATAATTGACTGTTTATAGTATGGCCAGTTGCACTAACAATATACACTTCAAGAAACATGTTTTTAATTTTGCGAATTTTGAAAAAAAATTCTACACTTTTTTCGAGGAATCAATCAGAAATTAGTTTTATATACTTTTTATCTGCACATGTTTCAGATTATAATTAATTTGTGATTGTTTAATTGTGCTTCTTGAACAGTAACGTAGTATTTTTAATTCACAGTAGACATATTTTACTGAATAATTATTTATTTTATAAATTATAAATGATTGGACAAATTTTTAATGAAATTAGGAGAACATATACAGGAATTCAGTCAAGAAATAATTTATTTAATAATTATCTATGTGCAGCATCTTGAAAAGTAAAAAGTAATAATTTAAATAAATACTAAATTTTAAAGTTCATTTTACAAAACAAATGAAAATGTTCGACCACGTTAACCTTGTCCTCCACTAACATTTTTCGGGGCCGTGATTCAACAGCCGGTAACCGCACTTTACACGAAAAATGTATTACGTACCGAGATCTGGTACTACCGAATGCTGCAGTAATGAGTCAAAGGAGTGATGATTTATAAATTTAAATGATATAATATTTGCAACATAAACTTGGTACAGGCGCGGTGGCCGAGCGTGTTAAGGCAACATCTCTTAACATACTGTGACGTCACCCGAACCAAGGTTCGTCAGTTCGAATCCGCCTGTCGACAATGTATGATTTGTCGTTAAATATAAAAATACAGTTACATGTATTTATCACACTCGGGCGCTATAAACTAGTCACTTATACGCCTTAAATAATGTAACATTCGACTACGAAAACCGGCAGTACGGCAGTGTAAAAACTGCGGCTCGGTGTGTCCGGTAGACCCAGGCCCGATTTGGGCTGTAGTGCCATCAGAAGAAGAAGAACATAAACTTGGTATAAGTAAAAACTGATTTAGTAATAATACTGGTTAATTAGCATAATAAAGGCAATTAAAGAATTTATAATAATCTAACCCCTAGTAGCAAAAAGAATCCTAGTCCCATTCGCAAATAGGTTAAGAGGTCTGAAAAAGTAAAAATCCATCTGCGGTAGGTGTGAGTCAACCTTTAAGCAAGGTGTACTCCCCACTCCAAGTCGCGAGAGAGAGGGGCTGTTCTTCGCTCCAACATCGCGGCGTGCCAGGAAATACCGTCATAATTCATCTATCCTATAAGATTACTGATCTTTAATCCCCTTTCTCACTCCTCTCTTTACCAGCCTGCTCCTAAAAGTTAAGATTTACGGCATCCTTGGAATTATATTGTTGGCTTGCACAGCAGCGCGGCGGCGGCGGCGAAGGCTTCGAGGCGGCAGGCGAGGCGAAGGCAATGCAGTTAGCTAGGAATTATTATGATATATCTAGACGAAATCGCTGCCACCTAGTATATAGAGTATTATGAGATATAATGCGTTTTGCCGTACGAGCGAACGTTCGCTGTTTCTGGAGACTGGAGACTCGACACTGGAGAGAATCATGGAATGAGAGATGCTGGAAAAAGGAAAGGGTACGAACTAGTTACATTCAAAGCATTTTTTCTGATCAAGAAATGATACAATAAAAAAAGATTATTTCATATAATATAATTTCAAATTCTTTAATATAGTTTTTATATTATTTTATATTTATATTCCAAGTTCAGTAAATTCAACTTTAATCAAAATACAACTGCGTCCGACTGATTTGAATTCTACAATAAATTTGATCTTAAAGTTTGAGTAGGTATAACCATTAAGATTTCTTGGCATATTGAAAATAATCGATAATTTTGAGGTCATCTTATGAGTTTTTTTTACAATTATAAAACTTTTATAATTTCAATGATATAAAAATTATATTTCTTCATTCGTAATTTTCGTAATAAAGTTTCGCAGCACCTATTTCGTTTGTCATTCTATACACTTTTCAAAAGTCATTTAGTTGGACATCTGACCTAAAAATATTGTTGTGCTTGTTCTTTTGAACTATTGAATAGATAATCTGATAAATTCTGTTTATAAAAATTATGCTACTGTGTACATTTTTTGAACAAATACGTGTGAATAGATACTGAATGTAAATAAATGAAGTACGGCCGCTAGAGGGTCGAAAATGTGTTTGTCGAATAAATAAGTGACGTTTTCCTCTGTTTCAGAGACACTAACCTCTTATTTTTATTTTTTTAATTTTATATATCGGACCAACTACTCAGGTTATATGCCGATATGTCCTTTGTATGGCCGCCACGGGCGGGACCCGAATCCACGACCTTATGGTCGTCAGTTAGACCCTCAACCCGCGCGGCCATCACACGGGACAAAACCTCTTATTATAAATATATATATATATATATATTTGTTCGTTTTAAAGTCTTATATTAGGTTGTCCAACTGCAATTGTGTGGAATTTACTTTAAAAACAAGCGCCGGCGATGCTCTCTTTCTTTCTTATCTTTTTAGATTCGTTGTTAGAGGAATTAACGTGAGTAAATTGAGATGAACTGAAGTTGAATGAAAGATTTTGAGTATAAGGAATAAATGAATTTGTATGTGGGGAAATATAAATATGGTTTAAGCAAAGGTGGTGTGTTATGATGAGAAAGTTTGACGAGGACTGATTATTTGATGAATCTTGTTCCTGCTATCCTATTATGTATGTATGTTATAAATATAATAATCTGTCGATGCATTTCCAGAAAGTAGTCCAGACTTCTCGCAATCTGCATACTTGGACCTCTTTGCATCTAGGCCGTATTCCTTACGTTACCAGCGTTCAGCGTTCAGCGTCTCAGCGTTCAGATAACGCCAAGCTGCGCATAAAGTACAGATACAAAATGAAATATGTTTGTCTTTCTCCTGACTATCTCCCAGAGTCGAGTCTCATGGTCCCGCAGACACGGATTCGCGAGCCGCGAGCCGCGAGCCGCGAGCTTTGGACTCTTGTTCTTTTCTTCTGCGACCCCGCGTAAAAGTGATATATGCAGCTGGGTATTATTTTGTATACGTATACAGAGCGATGTACCACAAGGGATAGACTTAGCTCCGTCTATATGACACCATGTTTAATGGTTATTGCCGATTGTATGACGTCTTATGTAAGAGATTAAACCAGATACTGTGTGAAATACGACGAATTTTCGAAGAAATAGGGACTGTTGGATATTCAGGTAATATAACAGGATGATACTGTTTTTTAAATTAGATGGATGGAGGACTTTACTGATAAAGAAGATTTATTCTGGAATATTTTAAAAGAATTATTTTAGGCACGGATCATCTAGAATATTAAGAAATATTGACTATAATAAAAATAAATATAGATCATAAATTAATTATGGGGTAGGTGGCTCAGTGGTATCGAGTCGGCCCGTGAATTTGAGAACCCGGGTTCGAATCCCACAGTCGACAAACAGTTTTCACTATGTGAAAACTACCCCTGTGGCACACCCTTCACTAACATCTTTGGGGGCAGTGACTTGACGACTGGTAACTGCACTTCACTCGAAGAATTATATAAATTACCGAAATTTGCTACAACAGCGTGCCACACCCTCTAATGGGTAAAAGGAGTGATAATATATAATATATATATATTTCTTCGCGTGAAGTGCGGTTACCAGCCATCAAATCACTGCCCCCAAAGATGTTAGTGGAGGGTGAGCCACAGGGGTAGATTTAATGTTGTGAAAATTGTTTGTCGGTTGTGGGGATCGAACCAGAGTTCTCAAGATCCACAGGCCGACTCGATACCACTGAGCCACCTACCCCATCACATTTTTTTTATGATTCTTATTTTAAATCCGGAATAAGGCGATTTTGTATAAATCTAAGAAAGTTACACATATGAAACAGATTTTTTTAAATCATCGTTTTTGCAGGGTACGATCTTAGAACGTTTGAAATATTCTGAAAATGTAGTCGTTTTAAAGTCTTTAGTCAGCCCGTTTTATATGATATTATTAATATATAAGTAAGTAATTATTACAATGGGTTCATTAATGGCGGTCAGCGGTAGTTAACATCGCAGTGCCGTATTAAAATAGACTAAATATTACTTGTATTATTTATAATATTGTATTGTATTATTTGTTATATTGTTTATTATAAATCAGCTGGTGTTAACACTTGATCAGCGGGTTTTAGTGTTCTTTAATGTCGGTTAGCGATCAGCGGTGATCAGCGTTTTATTTATACCTATTTTTAGGTGCATTTCTACTTTATGATAAGGTAAATATTAACCTGTTTATTGTTAGGTTTTAACTATAGACCTACATTGTACTGTTTTCAGGAAAGCTCGTACTTTCTTGATTAGTTTTGTCACCACGTGTGTTAATACTACGGTGACTTTATTCCGGAAAAAATAAAATAAAAATCTGTTTTGAGCTACGTCTATGTATTTAATTTGTAACTCAAAATGTTAAGAGCAGGTAGTGATTTTATTATATTTAGGTTTATGTTTTTACATTATAGTGAATCTTCCTTAATCGTAGTTATGTACGATATTTATTCCGTTTCCTAATTTTTCAAATAAAACAATGTTTTTGACTATTAGTGTGATTTACTTTAATATTTTAATTCTTCTAGTAATAATTTACCATTAAATATATACTTTAATCGACTTAATAAAATAGTATTTTTACAAATTTGAAGAAGATTCATGACAATTAAAAACTAGGTTGAATTTATTATTTTATTTTCTAAAAAAAAGCCTCGAGAATAAAATTAAGATAATTTATTTTAAATTGTTTATCAAAATGAATTTTTTGATAAAAATAATATTATTGATATTTCCGGTCTAACGTCTTTGATTTCAACTGATTTATATTAAACTTCTGTACTTTAAAAGGCGAAACAAATATTAATGGACAAATGTTGATTTTTAAGAAGGACAACGCTCTAAAATAAAGGACTGTTAGAGAATAGAAATAATAAAGGAGGGATGGCCACAGCAGTTATGACATACTTTTTTTGAACTTGTGTTCTTCGAGATACTATTGTATAATTTTACTTATGTACAAGGTACAAATTTTTGTTTGAATTCTTGCAGCTAAAGTGTGATAGATATTGGACTCAACACGTTGTTGGATCTTACATGAATACTGAACTCAACAATATCCACCATAACATGTCACAAGAATAGCAGCTTTATAGTTTATATTCACTCAGCATGATGTTTAGTCGCGTTCCGCGTGTTATATTTGCTTATAAATGGGGCTAAAGCATTCTCGCGACTGTCTTCTTGTCCCTTTTGCTGGGAAGTGAGCGCAAAGCAGAACACCAGCGGAAGCCTTGCAAGGATTATGGGCAATTCTCGTTATCTTAGGCAGGCAGCAAACAATAAAGACAAGACATAATTGCCGCGTTATACAACTTTATTATCACTTACCTGTGCCAACAATCTTAAAACAGTTAAAACGCTCGTCCCTTATTCACACTCGACGCAATGAAAGCGAAAAAAGGGAAAAAAACAACAACGGAGAAGAACAATGAAGAAGATAACATTAAGCTTGTGAAACGTATCGGATAACAGGCTGGTCGTGGTTCGTGTTGTATTGTTTTACTTTCCGGAATGTTGGTAAATTAGCTCGCAAATTAATGTACTGTCTGACGGAAAAACCGGGAAAGCCGACAAAATCTGCGACTGCTACAACATCCAATTTGGTGTATTGTTGGATTGTGATTTCGAAATTTATTAACAGGGGCTTCAACTGTGCTTTCATACTGAAAATTTACGAATTGAGTCATTGTTTACTTTTTATTACGACAAATTCAGTTTAATTTGAAAATAACACGAATACTAAACATGGGGTAGGTGGCTCAGTGATATCGAATCGGTGGATTTGAGAACCCGGGTTTGATTCTCACAGCCCACAATTAACTTTCACCACTTTAAAACTAACCCTGTGTTTTTCCCTCCATTAACATATTTGAGAACAGTCATTTGATGGCTGGTAACCTCATTCCACGCGAAGAAATATATCATTTACCGATCTCTGCTTTGGTAGAGTGCCACACTCAATAATGGGTAAAAGGTGTGATGATATATTTATTTATTTATTTTATTTAACATAGCAGGCAGTTGTTGTCTTCATTTTAACAAGCAAAAGCACAGTCGTTGACTTCAACTTATATAAAAAAAATATGATTGTGTCTTAAGTGGTTCAGATTCTACTGTAAGCTATAGGGCCCCTATACTTTAATTGCGATTATTTTACTGTTGTACAGAATAAGAAAATAAATGAATAAATAAGTAACAGGTACTCGTAGCCCACTGAGTACTACTTGAGTCAACCAAACGAGAGTTCAGAAGTTCAAATCTCGTTGTCTTTTTTTATATAAAAAATGCAATGGTTTGGATTTATTTGTAAGCTACTACAATTGAGATAAGTTCATGTTGGACAGTAGCATTCAACAGGTTCATCCTGCAATTAATCATCGTCAACCATTTCAATCTTGATACACCACTTTTGCTTCATCCACATTTATAATTTATTTCATACAAGCTCGTTTATTCTTACCGTTCGAAATCTTTTGATTACGCAACACACATTTATTTATTATTAGGTTGTCCACGCAATCTCTCATCCTCAATTTCACCATTTAACGTCTTTATTACAATACTTTATATATATATATATATATATATATATATATATATATATATATATATATATATATATACAGGGTGTTAAAAAAGGGTAATTTTTTTAAGGTATATACATTTTGATGTGCTGATTCACAATGAAAAAGATTTTGTTCATAATTCGCTAAATTATGGACATGCTTCTAGAAGAGTACATTTGTAGTGCCTTTGGTCTACATGTAAGTTTTAATAAAATTAATTCATTTTTTATTCAGCTTCAGTTACGTGGTTACAAAATTCATTAATATTTTTATAAAAAAATAATGAAATACCCAAATTTTTGGGAATTTAAAAAAAAATCTTCTTGTTCTATAATCAGTATATCAAATTATATATGTCATTCAAGTTTCATGCAGAGGTATAGAACATCCTGTATAAAATGTTTAGATTAATACATTTAATTTGAATGTTTCATTTTCAAATATTTTTATTTATTGGTTGATGTCCTCAGACCTTTGCACTGTCTTGAATATAAATTAGAACTATTTGTGGATAATTTCATGGAAATAGTTATTAAAGAAATGTGAGGAACGTTATGTTATTGTTTTCAGTCTTCGGGAAACAATTTCTCTCTTAGCTAGCTGATTCGATTACACTGACTTTAGTTTTTGTAATGTTCATCTAATATGCTATCATGAAACATAAAATGAGAGAATTGTTTCGACACTGAGTCTCTGTATATAAGTGTATGTAATACTTGAACATTCTTTATTTAAGAAGAGAATCGCATATTTACATTTCTGTGCAGCAAGCAGGAACGGTCTTTAAAAGACAATAATGAAGTGATAAGCAGAAAATATCTGGTTCATGCTTCATTATACGCCGTATTTAACGTTCGATGTTCCATCGTTATTCTGCATGGGCAGCAACACTTTAAGGAGTGCAAGTAGGGACAGAGCGGCCGAAGATCGCGGCGTCGCTTCTCAACTTTATCTTCGGACAGAGGAAATTAAGGTAGAAAAATACTCGAGTGGTGTTGACAGCGAAGCGGCCGCCAGAACGCCGGAAGCCGAGCTGCAGGAAACAGTTTTATCTGCAGACATACTTTGGCTTCTCCATTTAGATACATTATTTTATCGGCTGCCGCAGATGCTGACAATTTACTATTTTAAAATGTTTTATTATTCGAGGCGCTGCAGATAAAACTCCGATACTCCAACACAAAACTTGAGAATCTTGTTTCGTTTTGATTGAATTTTAATTAAATTTCGAGTGCGGCAAGATAATTCAAGCAGATATTTAAATGTTGTTTGTATATTAGCTCGGCGAATCAGAGAATCTGCGAGTTGAGGTTGTCATGAATGCATTGGTTGTGGTTGTCTCCCTCCGTTTTAAAGAATGCCAACAGGAAATTAATTCTCAAAAATGAAAGCTGACAGAAGCGAGACAAACCGACGTTGATAACTGAATTCTTCTTATTTCGTTTTAATATGTGTACTTCTCACTTCGCTCTCACGGCATCATTCGCTGATGATCGCTTCCATAGCCGTCCACATGGCACGCCCAATCCAGAGGGAACAAATCATTATATGACTGATCATAAAACAAAGATGAAACACTAATTTGATAGTTATTTCAAATATACTATAATTATGAACACTAAGTACAATAGTCAATTTCCGAATTATACAATATTAGATTTACTATAAATGTACACTCTATATCATGTTCTTAATATTGAAAAGATTCCTTTTATTCTATGATGTCATTTAATATACACCCTTAATGTTTTTCTCGAAGTAAAAAAAACACTCTATTTAGAAGTAAAAAATACTTTAACATATGAAAAAAGTTTTCAGAACTCATAATTAATCATTAAAACAATTTTTGGTTTAGGATCCAATTTATTTATTTCGGCGTTTCGGTAAACTAAATATATAAACAGAACTCAAACCAAAAACTATTTTATATATGAGAGGTACTTTGGTATATTGTAACAATATCTAGAATAAGTAACTATTTCATTTAGTTGATTGTACTAAATTTCTTACTTCATATGTTAACTGATATTCATAGGTGATCGATTAATTATTACAAGTATTTTTATAGAATGTAAAATCTTTCTCGTTATTTCTATGAATTTTTTGTATGTTTTGTAACAGTGGCTGGTACCACAAGCTTTGTTTTTGGGTGTTTTAAAAGCACGGTTTTAACATGTTAGAGATAGCTGAAACACCCAAATACACTGCTCTTAAAACAGGCAAAAACAGAGATTGTGGTACCAACCTTTATACTCTTTCCAAATATCATTGTAATGATTTTGTTGGAAATAAATTATTATTATTTAATGGGAAATACTTTTTATATATTTCTATGGCATAGATGGAACCCTCTACTATTTTTATTTATTATATAACTGCATCTAAATTGAAACAATTTAATATATTAGAAACAAATTAATTTTTATTTCATAAAAATCATTGTGATCCTGATAATAATCGATACTAAAACTCAGATTTTTTTCAGAATAGCAACGAAGAACTTCAAGAGACGGAAAGAAGAAGACCAAGAGAGTCGTGATTCAGCAATTGATAAACAGATTGGGTAGAGACCGATAGAAATGGAGAAATTTCAATTACGTAAGTAAATAAATCAGTTTTTCTGTTGTTTTTATTAATTATTTTCATGAAAAGATATTTTTTATTTATTGTGAATTTGGTACAAAAGGAAATACGATACCTGAAAATATAATTTTGTAAACCAAATGAAATAGTGTGTTTTACTGATTGTTCTCTGTTTATTTCTTTCTACATATAATATACGTCCCTTTTTATAAATGGCAAGTGCACGCCCATGATCTTCGGTGCGAGTGTGAAAGACGCCAGGCGTTACTAAACGGTGCCACAACTTCCACGTTTCCCCTACACCCCTCTGCTAAATGCTTTTCAACCCTGTCTGAGGTCCGTGTTTTGTGGTTCGTGGTATCTTTTAAAAACTCAATGATGATTACATCTCGGTTGTTTTTTCGTTTATGTATTGATTAAATTCTTAATTTAATTTATTTTTAACAAGGTTTTGGTTCCTTACGCGTATCTTTATTTAAAAATGCAAATATATATTTTTTCAAATAATGAAATTTTATCAATTTGCTCAGATATACATGTTTGATATCGATTCAGTAAAGTTTATGTTATGTACTTTATACAGTATAGCAACTGCGAATACTTAGTTATTTTATAAAATGTTCCTTGAACGCAAACCGATTCGTACATTACAGTGCAATATAGTTCTAACAATAATGAATTTGTAAAGCTACTGATTAATAAAAAGTATAGAGTATCAGAATTGTAAAAATAGTATATTATGTGACTTGTAGGAAAATTGATATATTCCCGGACAATGGTGACAATTGTGGGACAAGGCGTCATCCGGATTATGAAACCACAGAAGTTCCAGAAGTTCACTTTTTTTACGTGGTACACATACTACTTTGTATCCGATCGAATTATGCAAAAGTAATAATAATTTTATTCTTTATTTACAAACGTAACTTTTTCGGAGTAGGCCAGGAAAGTTATTGCCGTACTGTTATTTCTTGTTGTCTAGTAACGACTAGACTTAAAAAGTAGGAATCGAAAACCGCAGAAAAATAGGTTCGGTTGAGCTCGGGTTCAGAGATGAAATAGAAAAATTGGGTACAGATTCAGTTCGGGTTCAAAAAATATTTTTTGAGTAGTTCGAAAACGGTTCAGTTCCGGTTTGGGTTCAAACAAAAATTACATATCCTCAAAAATCAGAAACTTTGTACATATTGTACATATAGGGCGGTCTACTTATTAATAACAAAATATTATTTATTCATTAATAAAAAAACAGATGTATGCTAGAATTTAACATCTTTAATTACATATTTAAAAATAGTATGTTATGTATCAAGGGAGGGAATAAGCGATTATTCCCGCGTGTAAGTGAATTGCTGAAGTCGAGGTTTGCCAACTTCACACAAGGGATAATCGCGCCCTCCAGTAAAGCATATTATACTTTTCGTAACAAGTGCACAAAAATTACCGTCTTATCAGGACAAATGTCAAATATGGGTTGCGTAACTAGTTCATTGTCCACTCAGCTAGCTGGCGCGTTCGACGCCGCAAACAGGGAATAATCGTAGTCTCTAGGGAGAGAAACATTCTTACAAGGGACAGAAACATCTCTCTAGAGAGAGAAACATTCTCACTAGGGACAGAAACATACTACATAATGTTTCTCTCCCTAAGGGAGAAAAGCAGTGTTTCTCTCTCTTTAAAATTAGGAAATAAGAACGTGTTTCTTGTGCACGTGTTACGAAAAAACATTTCATCATTTTTAGCTTGTTGCTTTATTTTTAATGAACTTTTATTTTATACTATGTCAATTAATTACCTTTTATAGACTGTAGAGAGCTAGGTACCTAATCAATGATATACTGGAATATTATGTTTTTAATTCCATAAAGCACTGTGAACTTGTCACGTTACTAAATATAGGACATACAACAATGTAATACAAATAGCAAAATAAAAATGTAGTTATTAAAGGTAATTATTTTATAAAAAGATATACATTTTTAATTTGATTAACCGCACTTCACGTGTAAAATATACCTAGGTCTGTAACAGAAGATTGCCACACCCAATATTGGGTAAAATGTGTGATAAAATATTTATTTTTTATTGACAAGTAAGTTTTATCGTAAAATATGGTCATGAAATCTACATTTTGCGCTGAAATAAATTTAGAGTTCTGATTTTGAACCTGAATTATCTTAACGCACTCACTGTCTGCCTCTTTCCAAGATTTGCTTAAATAATTATGATTTCGTAGGAAGAAGACATTATGATGATCTATATGTGCTAGAAATAATGACATGCAAGAATGGAGGGTAAGCCACAGGTGAATTTATGAGCCTGTACTGTGGAACTGCGGGCTAAGATTTCAACTCATCCTGCACCCCTTGTGTTATACGCGTAATTCGGTAGGTGTTAGGAAAATGATAAACGTTAGCTAAGGAGTCTTGCGTCTTGAGGTTAAGGCTATGCCACACTTATTTAAAATGGTGTATTCACATGTTGTAATTCATTAAAATTAAAAAAAAACTAATAATTTGTTGATAAATCTGTGTAATTTTAAGCAATTAGGTTTAATTCTTAATTTAAATAAAGAATTAAGAAAAACATGGAAATTATTAGATGGTAAACTAATTTCGGATCAAAAAGATTTTTTTTTAAATTCGCAAAATTATTTGTACTTTTTGTTCAATAACAATATGACTACAACTTTAAAATCTTACATTAATAATCATTAAATCCTCTTGCACCAAAAATGTGTTCTTTATGTGCAGTGCAAATAGTTTTCCATGTTTAAAAATATTCCTTTTGATCCGAGGTCAGTAAGTAAGTAGTATTTGACATTTCATTTTAATCCTAAAGTATTGAACCACCAAAGCAGAAGAAAAATATACCGTATTTTTTATAAACATTTTCCTCTAAAATAATTTAGAAATATATATGATAATTGACTAAGGAAACCGGCAGTACGGCAGTATAAAAACTGCGGCTCGGTGTGTCCAGTAGGTCCAGATACTCATGGATTGAAGTGTCACAGGAAGAAGAAGATATTACTGGATCTCTACTGTTTCATTCACTCATTGTTAAAATTTGTACATGTCTGCATATTCTGTCCTATTAATTTTAGGATAAATACGACAAATATCTTGAAGAAACTATATATAATCTCAATATTTTTGAGGTAAGCAGCTCAAATTATTTATTGTCTACTTTCCTTACATGAAATTAATTCAGAATGTCATGGTTATATGACAAATAAATTATCTTACCGATACGTATTTCTACTTTTAAGTAACAGAAACAAAATCTAGTTAAAGAATAGAGCCCACCCTTCACTTTCAACCTGATTCAAATTCATACAATAAGAATAATTGAAAATATGTTCGGGAGTCTATAACACATACATTCCTCAATATACATACACAACACATTTTTTACGGGTTGATACATCCCTTTAATAAATGCCCCTATAAATCCTGGTCTCACCCCTGTAGAATTGCGTAATTTGAGACTGGGGTGCCTTGCCGCAAAGGGATGGAACTCCAGTGAACGCTGCCTTTGCAGATCGGCTTTATTATTTCTCTATGCGGGACAAGGGATAAAGATCGAATTTGGATGTATTATTGTGATCTACGTATGTATGTGTATTATGATATAACTGAAAGTGATGTTAGCAATAAAACGAACATAAATAACTCAAGACAAGAACATTTAGTTTACTTATTATTTTTCAACTGCTTTTACTTCAATTTTAATAAGATTTTGAGTGTATGTTGCAATTTCAAACTATTAATTTAATTTTTTATAACGAATTGTTATAGGCAAGGCGGGTGTCGTAAATAACTTTTGCCGTCGTATGAAAAAATGTGTAGAACGCCACGGAGACCATTTAAGTAATGTAAATTTTTAAAAAATAGTTGAACCTTATAATACAACATACTCGTATATGTTTTTGTTTGACCGAATTATGCCCTTCAGAACTTATTGGCGCAACCTGTATAATGCTGGAATTATACACGAACTAAATTATAAAATTAAAATCTAAATCATAAAATTTGTACTTACCGTTTAAAGACAATATTCATAATAACAATAATATTATTTATCTACGACCATATATGTAAGTAGGCCATTAAAAACAATTTGCAAGAACAGTAAATGCTTGTTTACGATTACTAAGGGTTTGCTGCACTAGTTACGTTACTCACCAAGGCTCGTGCGCAACTTTTTCACTCGTACGTAATGTGCCTGTTACAATTCTCGTTATGTAATATACTATTATATACTTACATACAAAAATGAACACATAATTAAACAAATTATTGTGTGTGAAGTGTTACATTAAATGAATCGTGTGTAAAAATACCAAATCGTGCGTAAAAGATTCATGTAAATTAAATGGGAGTTTCTTTCACAAAACCTAGCAACCAAATACAGCAAACAAACGTCAAACTGAGTGATTTTGTTTATAGTTTTGTCCGTTTTGTTTTTATACGCCGTTAAATTGCAATTTTTATGTTTTATCAGTAAGAGATTGTTAATATTATTATTATAATGAAATAAAATTATAAACGCTACCTGCAAATACTAACATATTATGTAGGTATCTAATTGCGAAATATAATATTGTTTTGTAATACATTTTATTTCATTACTAACATAATTAATAAATAATTAAATTTGCAAGTGGTATTAAAAATGTACACTTTACTTAAAGGGCAATGATTTTTAAAAAATTACATTTTTACAGTATATCGAATTATATAACCCATTAAATTTTCGTACAAAACACACTGTATTCAAGGGATTTTAGGATTTTAAATTAGGTTTTCAATTCCATCCTTTTTTCAGGATTTCTAGAAATTCCATGCTAATAGTCTTGATTCTATTATAAGCCTCGTTGACTTCAACTTAAACTAAAATTATATCTCCGTCCGAGTGGTCCAGTAATTAGGATTAATTTTCTATTGTGCAGTGTAGCATAATCTAGTGCATCTCTTTTGAAAATAATAATAATTTAATTCAAGAGACTATTATGTGGTATTAATGGTATTAATTTAAAGAAAACTGCTTCAAATAAAGGTGATAGAAAATATAATTCTCTGTAACTTCTTCAAGTGTACAAATAAAATCTTACAACACCTATTTCGCTGTATATTACAAAAAAATAAAAATCAATGCAGCATATAATTTTCACAGCAAATAGAATATTTTTCATTTAAACAGGATTACAGTTCGTGTAAATAACTAGCAACAGTTTACTCATCGTCATCGAGACTATTTCCTTCATTCGAGTAAATAGGTCCAACACAAACACAAACATAAATACCGTCTCGAGTTCTATTACATGAACATACCACGTCGCGTCGGTAACAGTCTGCACAATACCACTGTCACATTGGTTGAGGTTAGGTTCAAGTAAGGATTCGTGCCACAGACGATATTATATCCTGTCAGATTTAATTCAGTTATGTGGAATCATTCAAGTTTAAACAGTGATATTTTTGTATGCCAGGATTAATTTGCACCTCCTAGACGATGTTGCGAGGTTGTGAGGCGTTCATGCAGATTTGCGCACGATGAATGCTCGAAGCCCCGAAGCTGCATTGTTGTTGGAGACGCAATTCATAGTTCGGTGTGTTCGTTTGTAATACGAGATGCATGCGATTGCGAATCATACGAATGTGATGCAGGCGTACATAGAGCTGTGCTTATCAACATTTCATAATAATTGTCGTTTATTTACAACAGAAAATTCATCATAATAATTACAGTGCAAGGGAACTACAGCTTATGGTGGAAACTAACACTATAAGGTATTAAAATCAATCAATTTCAACAGTATAATATAAATATATGGACTGTCCTACATTCTATAAACTAATTTCCCGAGACCATTTTTATTGTTAGTTCGAACGTGAATAGCATAAACCAATCAATCATATATCAAAATCATCATGCAATTAATCTTCACCAAACATTCCTACACTTCATTTCATCCACATTTCTAAGCTTAGCAGTGACGTGTAGAAATATTTCAGCAATTAGTAGTTGTCTAATTACAAATACGAGTGCGTCGGCCGCGTATCGCCTATATATAATATATATATATAGGGTGTTTCAAAATTATTGCAAAAAAACAGTGGAAGGAAAGACACACTGAATGACTTAAAACAGCAAATAGTATTGGTGGTAATTAAAGATTTCTTATTTTTCTCTTTGAAATAACTGATAAAATAAAAATAAATATACTATTACGCCTTTTACCTATTACTGCCATAGCAGATGTCAGTAAATAATATATTTCTTCACGTTAAGTGCGGTTATCAGCCGTTAAATCATGGCCCCAAAAGATGACAGTGGATTAGGAGCTACAAGGATAGTTTTAATGTGGTGAAAATTAATTGTCGCTGTACATTTAAAATATATGTTAATATACAAATTTTAAAATTATTTTCATGTTTATTACACGAACAAAATTATTATTTTTTTGTTTGATTATGTACAAAATTTAATTCTCTACCACATTTTAAAAATAATATGGGGATTTTTGCTCAAACAAAAATTTATATCCCATGTAAAACATTTATGGCCTGCTTTATAATTAACACCCGTTATAAACAGTTATTCGTATTAAAAAAATAAATAATATAAGCAAAAATTAAATTATTACATAATACGTTTTAATAATGTATTTAAAATATGGGCCTGGGGACAATAATCCCAATATTTACACATAAGATATAACTATATATATATACTTGTCTTTATTTGATACAAATAAATAAAAATGAAAAGTATAAATTATAATGTGTATAAAATATTTATCTAATTCTCAGACTTCATTAAATATTAATTCACTATATCAAAAGACTTCACCTTAGCTAGAACCCTCCCTAAAAAAAATAATGAAGGGGACCGAAACACCGTAAGAGAAAAAAGTTATATCCTGCGTCTCATCGCAAATAGCAAGCAAGCACGTCTTGCCCAAGTCGTGCTACGGTTTAAAGAAATTAAGTGAATCAGGTCTTAATGTGATGACGCGAGTAGCGCAGAGCAGAGACTCTAAGCACGTTGGTGTTGGTGGTTCACATTTTAGTCGTTCCCATATCTGCCACAATTACTTGTTCTGACCTACACGTCCGGTATTGAAGATTTAGTCACAACATTTTTAATGCCGAAAATAATGTCAGAGTATTGCCATCTCTAACTCTATTTCTCGCACATCTTATCCTATCCCAAATTCATTCTACTTTTCATATCTTCCATATTCGTCTAGAAGAAAACTAATTCTAAAGTTATTTTTATTTACATCGTAATAAATAGAAATGACGAGTACATGTAATTTGTTATAAATTGATTGTTAGATTCTATCTAGTTCGATACTTAGGTTAAAATAATTTTTTTTCTGAAATCATTGATAAAATAAAAATAAATATATTATCACGCCTTTGACTGGGCGTGACACTCTCCGGTAACAGATCTCGGTAAGTGATATATTTCTTCGCGTTAAGTGCCGTTATTAGGAGGGGAGCTACAGGGAAAGTATTAATTATTTCTCAGCTGTTGGAATCGAACCCGGGTTCTCAAATCTACAGGCCAACTCGATACCACTGTGAAATAACTGATATTCGTACATATTCCTAATTATTTGCCACGATTTTAAATTTTAATTATATATGTCTCTAAATGATAAAATAGATCATTTATATGCATAAATTATACGCGAATCCTATTGTTTAATACGACGGTATCAAATTAAAAAAAAAAAACTTAGAGTCCTCCGATCCACATCTGGATTTTTTTAAGTTTGCATATTTTATTTACACGATGAGAGATTTCGAGTGAGAGGAATAATTGAGCTTATACGTACGTAAATGTGGTTGAATAATGGATGATGTGTCAGGATAAGAATATTTGATGAAGACTGATTTTTTGACAAATCTGATGAGTGAAAGGTCTGTGAATGTTTCAAGAGTATATGGTTCAGTGTTATCAGGTCGGCCTGTGGATTTGAGAATCCAGGTTAAAACAAACAATTTTCACATTAAAACTATCCTTGTGGCTCCCCCTTCACTAACACCTTTTAGGGCCGTGATTTTACGGCTGGTAACTATACTTCACGCGTAAAATATATTACTCACTGAGATCTGCTAAGGCAGAGTGCCACACCCAGTAATGGGTGATGATAAAACAATTATATGAAAACTTACGATACTAAGAACTGCGACGGGGAGATAGGAGTACAGTTCGTCCTGTAAAAACTGTTAAGCCAAAAACAACAATATTAATTACTTTCAAAATAATTTCAATATAGTTATTTGTGTATTAAGAGCGTAATGTGATTCTTTGTTACTCGAGCACGGTAATTGCAGCGCGAGCCGAAGGCGCTCGTGATACACACATAATTTTTCTACGATTGAATCTTAAAATTATTTAAAAACGTATAGGTACGTATTTAAAATAAATTCATTCTGTCAACTGTCAATATGACAAGTTTCTGTTTTGTTTGTATCCTTGGTAACTATTGAAATAATCGCTCATTTAATATCTTTTTGCGCGTTGCCATCGGAAACGCGCGCATTTAACGTCTTTTTCGCGCGTTGCCATTGAAGACGCGCAAAAAAGATATTTTTCGATTATTCCACAGAAAACGCCAACTTTACGATGACAACTGCGAGCGTAATTGTCAACTTTTCATAGCAATCGTAGAAAAAATGTATTTGTGTCAAACTTTATACAATTTGAGAAACAATCAGACTCAATTCAAACAAAATAGCTAATCTTAATTAGTAACTACTCCGAATTAAATTATTATGTGATACGAATCCCAATCGCATCTGCACAAATTCTCGTATAAACCGCATCCATATGAAAAATTTATAAAATTAAGGGAATCCGTATAACATTGGCTTAATGAATAAAAATTTAGAATCTTTAAAACTATTGATTGTTTTCAATTAATATGAAAATTCATAAATAAAAAGCACTGACAGATAAAAAAACAGACGTATTCTGTTGTCTCACTCTTTTCAAGAGGGGAGAGTTATAGTTCAGTTTAGTTACTCCAAAGCAAGGGCGGATCTAGAAATCGTATAAGGGGAAGGGGGCAATTATCCTTTTTTCGTACCGATATTTTTTTTCGATAAACAAGAAAAAGAGTTTTATAGACATTTAGATTTTTACATATATTTCTAAACCGCTGTCGCTATACAATCAGAAGTTAAATTACTATATTACAACGTCTGTTTTTTTAACTAGCGAATCTATCTAATATGACTTTAGGTTTGAATGAAATGTCCTGATGCAAATGTATCAAAGCAAGTCCTACAATACGATCTTCAGAGATGTGGTTTCTATTTCATCGTAATTCTAATGAAACCTAATGAAACTTATACAAAATCTAACCCAAGTGAGGGGGGCATGCCCTCATGCCCCCCCCCCCACCTATGGATCCGCCATTGCTCCAAAGTAGAATACGAAAGAATAGCACCTCAAAACGAGGAAAAATTAAATTAACAGATTGTTCAATATAATGTAAAATAATTTAAAAATAAGAAAAGCGTACGTAACGTAATGGAAGGGTTACTATCGCGCATTTCAAAATTGATCTAATATAATTCAGAAAAGTGTGATAGTAGAAAAATAAAGTTAGTCTACTATTAGATACTTGCCATTAATTTTTCACAGTTTCTATCCATTTTAAATAAATAATAATATTAAGTACTATATATGACTTGTATTATAAAGAGGTTTGTTCGAATTTTGTCTGGAAATACCCTAATTTTTGCGAATTTTTACTCTATAATCAGTATATCAAATTATGTATGTCATTAAAGTTTCGTCAGAATCATAGTTTACAAGTATTGTCTGATCATTTTAAGATTAATTGGCCCTAAGATGGGCTTCTTCTATAAATTGATCAAAATATATGCAATATCAAATTTGATGATTTTTTTGCTGTTCTGTTTTCTTTTATCATTTATGGATTAATAAAAATGACGCAATAGTTGTATATGTGTATCAAAACCGGTAAGTGATGCTTTAAGGTCGAATAATTTTGTTTGGAACATGAGACAAAATCGAATGTCGCCCAAAATCTAAAAGCCCTCTCGGAGTATATACTAATGTTTTTATATCAACAAAGAAACAAAAAAATTCTTTATCTTGAAACATATCTATCTGTCAAGTAGGGTTGTGAGGGTATTTAGGATATCTGGAATTTCGATTTGTTTAAATATTTGAATATTCAAAATCTGATTTCGACGAATACTACATTATCCGGAAACCAATTACTTCCTCATATACGGACGAGATTTGTAAGGATATCAGATTCCGGTTTTACGGATACCAGATTTTTCGGATTCTTGTTCTATGGATATCGAATTCCCCGGATATCGGTTTAATATCTGAATATGGAATTTTTTGAATAACATAAATGTAAATCCGCATAGTCGGATTAAATTTTTTTGCATATGTTGACAGCCCTACTGTCAAGTGTTTATTTATGATCATTAATATATTGTTACAGTTACAAATTTTTGTAATAGTTTGTAAAGATAGTGATTTAGAAAATTGTACTCATACAAAAATGAAAGAAGAGGCGCAAAACGTGTAGTATGAAATATTGGAGCCAGCAAAATACAAAATACAATAAATTGAGGATTGAGCTTCTTCAAGAGATGACATTTTGCATTATTAAACTTAATAAATATTAATCCATTATTAACCGTTTCGGTAGTGAAAACAATTTCAAGACTTAAAAATAGGCAAGAGAAACCCTGGAAGACCACCCAAAAGATGGAAAGACAGCTGGGTATCTACTTCCATAGAAACTCCTTGATCATACGTGTGAAGAAAAACAGGTGTAAACCTATATAAAAGAAGAAGAAGAAGAAGAAGTTTCTAGGCTAGTAGTGAAAAAGCTATTTTATATATTACAAACGTAAACAAAATAGAAATGATAGTTAATTAGATGTTGGTGGTTTGTTTTTATTTAGTGTAATATTCTAACGAGAAATGTCATTAGTTAGTAGCCGAAATGTGATCGGACGAAAGGAATCCTTGGGCCTGTGTACGTTAGAGCGTCGAGGGTTAACTAAAGTTAAAGATTGCGAGAGCCTTTGCCGCCAGGAGCCAGCAAATCCTCACAGCATCTCTTGATCACGTTCTTAAAGGCCGGGTTGTGATCCGATTAGTTGGAGCCGTCACCGCTGCTCCAATCTCAGTAATGATAAAAATAGCAATAAAAATTGTGAATTACGGCCGGGGAAAGGAACAGGGAAATTCTCGACTCGCGACTTTAACCACCAAATTCCCTCGCGTTCTTCGCTTGGATAAGCTGAAATAAAATTAGCCGCAATGATCGATTATTGAAACAATCCGCGTAATTTGAAATTCAAATTTTTATCTATTTACCCGGGCGACTAAGCTCTAGAATGGCTGAAGACTGCACCAGTGCCAGTGCTAGGGATTTACACTTTACACCCACTGAAGCCAAGCTCAATCTTTTTATTTGGTAGCTGAGTGAAAAGTTACGTTCGCCAAGAATCCACTTATTGCTGATCCTTCATTATTGACTGACGTATGCACGATTTAAATGATAACATGTAACTATGATCCCTAGTACTCTACTTTTTTTGGAATTTATATTTTTTTTCACCTGATCTGTAGCAAATACATAGTTTCAAAGCACAGCATTATTTTTATGTACACATAAATAATATAAAGGCTTGTGTGTGTAGAGCGAGAGTTCTACGAGCTTAGGGTTTGTTTAATTAAAATAATTTAATATTTAAATAAATCTATAAAATTCGTAATAATATGAGTTAAATCGAATATAACAGCTTGTGTTTGTGGCGCATGTGTTGAAGGCAAGGTTCATAATTAATCATTTAAAAAAAATTATATCACTAAATGAAGTAAAAGTTATTAGCGTTTAACTATTTATATGAATAATCAGTAGGTGGCTCAGTGGTACCGAGTCGGCCTGTGGATCTAGAGAACACTAGTTCGATCCCCACAGCCAATTTAAATCTACCCCTGTAGCTTCTCCTCCACTAATATCTTTTGGGCCGTGATTTGACGGATGGTAACCGCACTTCACGCGAAGAAATATATCACTTGCCAAGATCTGCTTCGGCAGAGTGCCACACCCAGTAATGGGTAAAAGACGTGATGATATATTTATTTTTTATTTATCAGTTCCACCAAATAAACAAATAAAAGTGTATAAATCGCAACAAATTCTAAACAATAACAAAACTGGTGTCTGAATTATCCAAATTTACCAAATAAATAATTAAAAGTGAAATTCGAAAATAAATAAAACCTGGGTCGTTGAATATTTGGCAAATCTCCTATCTGTAATGCTGAACTCACTTACAAAGATATTTTTATATAACTTTTGTTTCACTGCCTTACCATCTGAATTATTTATTTATTATGTTTGATCATTTACTAAATGTTATATTTATTTAGAATTTTTGAAAAATCATGAGCATTCGCCGGGATTTGAACCCAGAACCTTTCACTCGCTAGGTGACTGCTCTACCACTTCTAACATATTTACTAGACAGACAGAGAAGTCGAATATATACTTCTTAAACTATTTGTTATATTTATTGTTTTATGTTTACTTCATAATTTATTTGTTGTTCAATTGTTTTCCTGCAATTGGGTTCTGTTGAAAATAAAGTCTATATTATTATTGTTATTATTATTCAATTTTATCATTGTTCAAATTCAAATTTGTGGAACTGGTTATGAATGAAGCTATATGAAGAGATTGCGTGGAAAAGCCAGGAATATATAAATGGATATGTTTGAAGATTTGTTACGTAAATAAGTGGGACAAAACCAAAGTGGATGTGCCAGGATTAAAATGAACGACTCATTGATGCAGATCTCTGCGCCCTTTCGCCTCAATAGTAAACATTTTTGCTCTATCGACTTTCTGAGGAAAAAAATGCAATTTTCACATTATTTCAAAAAATTAATTTTTCACTATATTTTTAAGTTATTTTCTGAAACTATGCAGTATGCAACAGTACTAAATAACATACTTTATTGTTAACAATAAATTATTTATATTTTTATTTATGTTGTGCGATACGTTTGGTGTAATGATAAAAATTGTCCGTTGTAAAATTTCGTACTATTCAGATATTTGCTATACATGTCGAGAGTGATATATTAAGGATCAAAATTATTTTTAATGAAGAAATCATGTTTTTAAGTTGTATAGATTAGGATATTTTAAATATTTGTAAATGTATATATTTAGTACATACCTTAAAATATAAATTATATTATAAGAAATTTGAAATAGTATCTTCATTGTTAGTTAAAAATAAAATAACTATGGTTATTGCTAATAGAACGGCTCGTGTCGCAAACTTCATCCTAATGAATAATAGCTATTCATTACGCGCTCGTTCCATAATACTGTTACTTTATTTAAATGGAATACTTTATATTTTTAAACTATAAACAATCAAATTATACAATGAATCTATTTTTAAAACATTATCCAACTAATCATAACAATTCTTTGTCATTCCACAACATTACATAGTAAGCGAACCACGAACCCTCCTTCGCTCTTTTCCTTTGAAATCCTCATAATCACGTGACGTAACTGGTAAGTTGCACTGCACCCTAGTTCATCTTGTTCTTGTCCCTACTCTAGAGACTGGAAATTGAATGAGACCGGCGACCGGCTCAAGTACACGTGACACTGTATTTTTTTCTTTAATTTAGCGTCATGTTGATAAGTAAACACTTACGCCCTCTGTGGATAAGTAAGTAGAAGTGCTTACTGAAGATGAAGCCGGTAATATGTACGGAATATTTGGTTAATGTCTTTTTTTCAGAACTTGTGAATGCAGTTGAAATATTTCGAAGATTTAGGAACTGAATACTGTTACTGGAAATAATTAGATAAAACTTATGACCGCTAGTAAAGATGACTGACTAACTAAATTAGTTTTGAGATAATGCTTCAAAATTAAAATGATAAGGGATAGTTGCCAAAATCGTACAATGTTTGTGTCTTTAGGTTGATGATTTATGAATATTTCTCATTAAAGTTTAATCTTCAAAAGAACACATGTGTTTTAAGTCACTTTATAATAAAACAATGTAAAATTATGTGTGTATTAAGAGTGTCAAGTGATTATTTGTTACTCGAACACGCTAATTGCAGCGCGAACCGAAGGCGAGAGCTGCAATAGTGTAAGAGGAACAAAGACACTTTACGCTCGTGATACACACATAATAAGTTATTAAAAAACGTATACGTACTAAAAATAAATTCGTTCTGTCAACTGTCAATATGACAATTTTCTGTTTTGTTTGTATCCCCGAATAGTTTTTTTTTTGTTAAAGGCGTAATTTTAATGATTATTCTGTAGAAACGGGTATGCTATATGTATTGATATCCATATTTGGCTCTACATGCTTTACACGTGAGGCAATTTGACTGTTGATCCTGCGTTAACATGATTCTCATCTTAACTAGCTGGCATTATCATATAATACGCATCAAAGCTGAGCTCTGCCAAACAGACGAAAGTCGCATTTAAGCAGTGAAAAGGTTATGTTTACTGTAGCGAATGAAGTTTTTCTGTGTATATTCTTCTTTCTGTTTCCATAGTTACTTAATAAGAAGCATGAGCTTTGTGACTGGAGACAGGCTACAAAGAAAGCGAAGCAAGAAGAACCAAAGAGCACAAAGACGCCCATTCAGCTTAAGTAAATCGCAGAATACAGATACACTCATACATCCTTTACTCGTTGCGACTTGACGTTTTGCGACCATTTCCGTCATACCGTCTGACTTCCTTGTGCCAATTATCCGTTTGACGCGTAGCAGTTCCGTATTTAGGGGAGGTGCTATCCATATTTATAAACGTCTGCAATGTTTTTATTCAAAATCATTCATAATTCCATTAGTGATCCTGAATATTTAACCCTCGTTTCCTTCCTCGCTCCATTTACACTACCAGATAGTCAATTATATTTTCTAAGACTATTAACTAATACATTCATTATATGGGCGTTTCTTGACTTATAATGCAGTTCATTACTCATGTCCATAAGTAATAATTTACTATTTATGGGCACGATTGCTACCTTTTCAGTTTCAGCCCGGAGTTATAGTAAACATCTCCGGTCTACGGTTTGATAAGAAAAATCTGCTTAGATCCTAGTAATGTTTCACTTTTATCATACAACCTCTTATGTTTATTATTTTTTTAAACTACTTTCTAAAAGTACAAGTTTCTGTTAAATGGTCGTGAAAATAGTATATTATTCAACTCGCGTTTTATGGCAATTATTTTTCGAAGAATTATGGTCCTCACTTGCGGTTCGAACCATAAACTTCATCCTCATAAATAATTGCTATCATAATACGCTCGTTGAATAATATACTATTATACAACGGAATTCCAATAATTAAGAAAAATATTAAATATTTTTTTATACATACTTAAAAAAATCACAATAATTTACGTTGGCCATATCAGTGTGAGCGAAGGAGATACTTTGTGCACTATAGCGCAAAAATGCCTACTTTGCGCACGCTGTAATATAAATTTTATTGGTAGCTAGCATACAGGGCGGTTGAAAATAAATTTATCGGTGTAAATAAATATTGCTCGGCTAATTTAAATAAATAATGGTGAATTGTTTAATGTTATGATCAATGTAATAAGTGTGTAAGATTTTGTATTAGTTATTTTAGTTATAAATTTTAATTTTCATTATTACAATTACTATTATTTTGTTGTTATTAACATTTTTTTGGTTTAAATAAAAAGTGTTAAAACTTACAAACATTACAATATTTATTTTATTAACCACTCGTGTATAATATCATGCTCTATCCTATAAAACAGAGTTGCACGAATTCTTGAAATATTCACTGAATTAATCTTGCTATTAATCTTCGCCAAACATTCTTATCCTGGCACACCACTTTCGTTTCATTCTACTTTATAATTCCATTTAACAAGCTCGTTTTTCTTCTCACTCGTAATCTTTCGTTCACAAAATAAATCTTCTATTATAATCATCATTTATTTCTAGGACAATTTCTCCAACATATATTCGACATAATATGGTACATTTCACATAACCAAACCATCTCAATTGACATAATGTTCTTATTAATCGCACTGCCGCAAAACAAAACAACTTAGTTTGAAAAAATAATCGATAATCTCCGAGGTGACAAAATTATAGGTATTTGTACTACAGAGTAACTAGTAAATAATACAAATTTACACCATTGTACAAATTCTTAGATACGTCTCTGCTCACATGTATCCACACCTATGTAGACCACAACAAGCAGGAAAGAAGCCAACGGCTGTATCTGGTGACAAATGTTTGTCTGATTCTCAACTCATAGGTATCGTTCTTTTTTAAACAAAATGCGATGCATTAACCGGCAGCGTATTTGCAAAGTATATATTAGCTTAGGAACAATACAAGGACAAATTAGATGCAGCTCTTCTCTGCAGTCATTGGCTGACTGCCATTGTTTATTGTTGTGTAATAAATCTTCATCGCATAATTAAATCTTGGATACAAATTTTGTGGCCACCGTGTGCATGATTAAAACATCCGTTAAAATAGCGCGTGCAGAATTATTGTTCTTCCCAAGTACAGTAGCAATGGCGCGTTATCCTATGGGAAAAACGCACAATTATCTCGACGCCAATCAACAGAGGAGCTTCAACCAACCTTAAAAAAATTATATAAAAAATTCAATGGGGTCTGTAATCATATTTTTATTATACAAGTTTTCAAAAAGTTCCGGAACGGTGAAACATCGAATCAAAATACAAAAAAAATAAAATATATATATATATATATATATTTTATTTTTGTTTAATGACATTTTATCTAAAATTTGTCTATAGTTTTGTTTTACAAGGGCGGTCAAATTCCGAAGGTCTCCCTGGTAGATATCCTCTAAAATCCCCTTCGGAAAAACACTATACATGGAGTCCCAAAATTCGTGCACTTGATAATAATATGTGAATTATGGGTATTGGAACAATGCGATGAATATTTGTTACGCAACAATAAATATTGGTTGCCGTAAAGTGACTAAAGAGTTGAGTTGGCTAAAGTCACACATTCGCAGTAGGGTTCAAAGCCATTTATTATATGTGTATTTCTTGATATATAATGCGGTTAATTACTCACAATAATGAGTAATAAATAATTACTTACGAGATGCGGCTAATCACATCGAAATTTCCATAACAACGCAGCAACGGCCGTGAGTAATAATTTGCCAAACTTTTTGAACCGCACGCTCAATTGAATTGAATTACATATTTTTAAATACTACATATAAATTTAAATTGGAGAATTAAAATTGTAAACTACAGCCATATCGTAGATACTTATAAAAACAATTGAACCGAACCGATACTATGAACCGATTCATGAACCGTTCAAAATTTTATTTAGTTTATACCGGAATAAATATCTAATCTTTTTCGTATAAAGATGTTTCCAGTTTCAAATATTGAAATTATTACTAGAGATATTTACGTATATAATGAGTAAATCTTTGTATGTTTACTTAAAGATCACAAACTTGGAATTTGTCTGCACGTACTTGATGTTTATTGTGTATGTATTTATCGTGTAACTGTACAATCATTATATAATGGTTTACCCTGACGCAAGCAAGTTATAAACACGCATACAGACAGCAACCGCCTAAGAAAAAAACAAGCAACGTTTTGTTTATACAACAGCGCTTTGCAAGATTGTGAGAGAGCTTAGACTCAACTGCAGTATATTCATCTCCATCTGCTGTGACTTCATATTTCCCAGGACGCCGAAGATTGTCTTATTCTTTGAAAGCTATGTGGAATCAGGATAATGAACCCAATCCGATTTACCCAATTAAAAAATACTTGAAACTTAAAGCAGCCCGGAAGTTATTATACTCCTACCTGCACTGAGAAGCATTCATTGTGAGTGGTGTTATATGCTGTTGCTGTTGCTGTTGCTGTTGCTGTTGCTGTTGCTGTTGCTGTTGCTAGTTGCTTTCTTTGCCTTTCGATGCAGCTTTCATTTTCATTGTCATTTTGCCATTATATCAGGTTAGGTATGCTCGATGCCTATTTACACAATATAATGTTTTATGTGTGCATCACTTGTATTGATGCAAGATTTAAGACTCTTGATGTCGTGCTACAATTCTTATTGGAAAATATTTGCTATTATTAATTGCGCAGTATATTATATTTTAGTGCAAAAGTGTCACACTCAATTGAACTGGGAGCGTTTTTCCATTAAAAGTGCATCACACGTGACCCGCAAAAAATTCTAGCGAAAATCTGCACTAATTAGAATCGAAAGAATGTGAAAGAATGAGTATAAATAAACTGTAATATTAATAACAAAAAATTATTTTTTCTACCACCAGCATAGTAAGTATATTATTATATTCTTATGGGATATAATAAGAAAAATTTGACATTATCGTTATGGCAACAAGACATTAATCATCGCAAAGAATAATTATTCGATATTAGAATAACAATACATAAATCGGAATATTAGACAGATACGATCCAGCTGTCAAGTCCTGGATTCGAGAAAAGTCGAAAGAATGTTTCAGTGACAGACTGAAAAAACTTGTTACATGTTGCGACAAATATGTTAGTCTTAACAGTGACTATGTTGAAAAATAAATATATGATTTTGAAGCTTAAGAATTGTACTTTCATGTAATTTTTGCTCGATCTTGCTATTTGTTTTTGTTCGCGCTCTAGAAGAATGGGTGCATTACTTTTCAGTCTACCCTCATATATTTGAAAATATTTGTCTTTTTAATTTATTTTTCATTGTTTGCAGCAGCAGGGCCAAGGCACACATGCGAACCGATTACACCCATGTAATAGTATATTACGTTCCAGGTTTAGAAAAGTAATTGTTTACTATAAGAGTATGGCAAGCGATAGCGAGTATTTAAGTACCATTCGAGTATAGTAAATCAATTTACTACTACTATTTCGCATTTTAATTAAAGTTAGCATTTTTGCATATTTAATTAATATTTTTTATTAAAAATAAAGTTGAAAACAATGTGGAATGTTTTACATGCTGCTCGAAAGACTTCTTCAAGTATACTTCCTGTAAAATCTAAGAAAAGGTACGAGAAATTATATATGTTTTGTGAATGGAGAAACATCAACAAAGTAGAAATATTGGACGAAAATTTAATGCTGGCTTATTTTTATGAAAAACTAAGCTTCATATTCTATATTAGTTCTTTTTATACTATTTTTTTTTATTGTTTTAGTCAAAAGTTCTAAAGGCATCCAGCTTAAAAAATATATATCATCACACCTTTTACCCATTACTGGGTGTGGCACTCTGCCGAAGCAGATCTCGGTAAGTGATATATTTCGTCGCGTGAAGTGCGGTTACCAGCCATCAAATCACGGCCCCCAAAGATGTTAGTGGAGGGAGAGCCACAGGGGTAGATTTAATTTGGTGAAAATTGTTTGTCAGCTTATGGTTATGCTGAAAGATAGCCAATTAAAATGTGAATTTTAACCAATACAAAAAAAAATTGAATGAGCCGACACATTCCTGTTAATGAAAGTTGTACTAATATTTGAGAAAAATATATATTTATCATTGGATCAGACTGCAATATTTGCGATTAAGACCCAAAACAATAAAGCATAATAGTTTTGTCTTATTTTACCAACACGACAAATGCACAGTCAATCAGTCGGTGTTCAAACTTTCGCAAAAATGCCGCAAAAAATTGCTGAATACTTAGAACTTCCGGATACTTCCAGTTATACTGGTCATTGTTTCGGAAGAATCGCTGCAACTTTCCTTGCTGACAGTGGGGTTGATACTCAGACTCGCAAAATGCTTGTCAGATGGCGCTCAATTAACGTGGCTAAAAGTTAAGTCGCGGAAAGCATTAGTAATAAGATAAGAACTTGAAAAAAGATATTCGACCACGCATCAGAAGCATTTCAAGAACACCGTTCAGAAATTGTGGTAAACCAAGAAAGTTTGAAGCAACAACAAATTGATGTAGCAAAAGACTCAAAGCCATAACTTTTTAAAATTTAAATAATTGTATTTATAAATATATATAATGATACTAAGTAACATTTAAATCCTTTAATAATATAAAACCGATGCTTTGCAGTAAATGCTGCAAAGTGGCTCATTACTGTACGATTTTGAGGGAATTAATATACTACATTACTGTACAAACTGCGAAAGAAAATATTTAAAAACATGCTACTGAAATATTATTGCTTTGGTTTTTTTATGATAAAGATCTACTGATTCCATAAATGAATGTTACTTCTTGTCATGCTATTATTTTTTGACATATTTAAAATGCGGTTTTGTTAAATATATATTTATTGTTTTGGTACAGTATTGTGTTAACATTTTTGGATTATATTTTTATCATTTATAATTTTTAGTCGCAGAAGATGATCATTATTATTTGATCGAAACGTTTAAATCATCAAATAAACAATTATTTACCCTGTTTGACTATTTACTGACTTATATGCAGATTATTTCAACATATTATTTTTTGTTGTAGATTTTCTCAGGGACGAGTCCAGAATATGTTACACCTATTTGTAATAACAACAAACTTGGTTGGTTCCGTCAGGTCGTCTCGCCGTTTAGGGGATAAACTAAATATTAAAAGTGTTAAACAGGTATAAAATGTAATATTCAGCAATTTCGTTTGTTTTGAATCCAACTTAATTATTCACAAAAAATGAGATGGAGGTGTCGCATAACTTGTTAACCTTTTTTAGTTCACTGATTTATTTATTTATGCTACTCTGTACAACAGTAATTAAATCTCAATTACAGTGTAAGATCCGAACTCACTGACCCTCAGTGTGGTAATTCATATACTTTTAGCTTGAATGGGATTCGAACTTAGGATCATCGAATTCGAAATCAATATATAATTTGGCCAGTTCAATTAAAAATATTTGTAGAGATCAAATTGGTCTATATTCCAACTAAAATAATGTTTTGTCCACGAATTAGTCTGGATTTAGAAATGGGCACTGATGTTGTCGATAAATTAATTAGTAACGACCATAGATGCTTAATTTCGGTCGTTATATACATTGATTTTTCAAAAACCTTTGACATGGTGAATTAGAGATTGTTATTATCTAAATTAAAATATCTAAATTTCTTACATATTGCCTTAAATTGATATAGAAATTATTTTCAAAATTGTTCATTGATTATTATAGAAATCAGGAACACAATATTAAATTTATTAACCAGCTGTATAATTTATAAATTAGTAAAATAGTCTATTTACTCGTCACATAAATGTTATTAGAAAAAAATGGTGTAAATTGTAACATTAACATTCTTGTATATTGGGTTGTCTTGATAAGGCGTTAGTTCAATAATTGTTATTGATTTTTTCACCAGTATTATTTTAAAGAATTACTGAATTACGTACGTAAATATATTTTCAAATATTACTTTCAAAATATTTATATTAAAAATATCTTTGCCTTGAAGATAAAAATGCGATTATAATTTATGAATACTAAATTATACTTAGTATAAAGTATAAACCCATTTAAGAAGTTCAGCTAAATCCGTAAATTTAAATTGCAAGAACCTAAATTTCTTTTACTTACCCGAAGATTAAATTAGGTCAGCAGAAAGAAATAATAATGAATGTTATCCTAATTGGGAGAAGATAATTAAATACAAATCCACTTAAGTAAATATTCTTTGCGTACTGGTACTTTATACTTTTTACTATCACTAAATAGTAAATATCTGTATTTGCAAAAACTACTACCAAAACTGATTTTTCAAATAACTCGTGCAAACTTTTAATTAGTAATGAAATATATAAGCAATTTTAATATAAAATAATTATATATATATATATATACAGGGTGAGTCTGGGAAGACGCCCCCCCCCCTTTAACTTTTTTATTATGAGTAATAGAAAAAAATGGTTCATATAAAAGTTTTATTATTTTAAATATACTATTTGATGGCAGATGTAGATATTTTTTATAAAGTCAGGTTTACAAGATACGACTATCAACTTTTATTTTTTAAATAGCAACCTATAATTATTTTACTAAAATAAAAACCGCCATTTTTTTCTCTTTTCAACGGTGTATTAGTTTTTATTAATGTATCTGAAAAAATTCGAGAAAAATAAGAAAATTGAGAAATACTAGAAATAATTTTTATAGAAGTATTATAGGTGGCTATGTGAAAATAAACAAAATGTAACAGTGTTATACAACTTAACAAATTCAGTAACAAAAACAACTTAAAACAAATGTTAAGTTGTATAACACTGTTACATTTTGTTTATTTTCACATAGCCACCTATAATATTTGTATAAAAATTATTTCTAGTATTTCTCAATTTTCTTATTTTTCTCGAATTTTTTCAGATACATTAATAAAACAATTCGGACACGGGGAATTTAATGCCGTTGATCGCATTTTCATATATTGAGATATTGCCTTTTCCATTAAAAAAATTAAATACCGAAGTGTTTCTCAAAATATATACTGAAAAAAAATATGGAAATCTGAAAAGATCCAATCCTGAAATATTTTGCGCTCGATCCAAAGAATGTGAAAAAGTCACTAGAATGCTATAAAAAATTATTAAATCTTCCTGCCTATACTTTGTCTAACTAATAACACGATTTATTATTGTAAAATGTACCTGAAAATTCTTTTAGGAAAAAAATTAGTGTATACAGTGGGGGCTCCGCCTACTAGGACGGGTTACACCCGAAACATACATAAATAATACAAATATACAAACATATGTTGTAATAGGCCGCACGTTAGGCGGCCCCCCAACGACGGAGAAACGCGGCGACGAGCGAACAAAAGCTAAAACGTTACGCAAAATATGTGTATTGTGTGTTGTTCACCTGAAAAAGAATTTATGTTGTGTATCAAAGTCAAAATTCTAGTCTGATTTAACATGGTGAAAATCTAATGCATCTTCCGGGGTATATTTTGAGTAGGTTGCAAAAGATGAGAAAGTTAAAGACCAAAGAGGGGTTGACAAAAGTTACTCAACGTGTAAACCACGCCAGAGGCTAAAGCCATCCTCAGAGGCGGAGCTAGTTAAAGACCAAAGAGGGGTTGACAAAGGTTACTCAACGTGTAAACCACGCTAGAGGCCAAAGCCATCCTCAGAGGCAGAAGGGTTCAGATAAGAATTTGGGTGACACTTGTCAATAAACTACGTTAATATTATAAATAAATCAATAAAAAATAAAGGGTTCAATTACTATTGTGTTTATATTTAATTAATTTTAGAAAAAATAAAAACTGGTCAGAAAACTACGTTCATTTCCAAATAAATCAATAAATCAAATACCCCTCGCAATCTACCCCGGCAAATGTCGCAATATCTAAATGTAATGTAGGAGTAATTATAGAATTAAATTATTATTGCAGATCTTTCATTATAAAAATCTTTAAACAACATAAAAACTATGAGGATACCAGGATTTGAACCTACAGTCTCAATTTATAAGTGTTAACTAATTTAATTCTTACAATAAAATTTGAAAAGTACTTTAAAATTTAATTAAAGCCTTTATGATTTTTTTAATAACCACAATCTTACAGATTAAAAAATATTCAAAAACTGTATAAATTAGTTAACAGGCATTACAAATTTTTCTAGAAAATATACAATCTTACAAGTATTTTAATGACTAATCAATGCATTTATGTATTATTTAAAAGACCTTACTTTTTTTAGCAAACCTAAATCTAAAATGGACTTTAAAAACTATTCAAACACTGTATGAATTATTTAAAAAAACATTACCAATTTTTCTGGAATATATGCAATCTTACTTTATAAATAATTCATTCTTATGTGTATTTTAGAAAATTTTCCGGGACTGTATATATAATTTAATCGCCTAAGAATTCAAAACACTCCATGTGAAAACCAGACTAGCCTAAATTTATTTAAAATCACGCAAACCGACCCGAATCCGAACACAATTCGCGAAGTTTACTTCATTCATCAACAAAATAAAAGTGTGTGTTTTAAAATTAAATATTGAAGTGTTTCTCAAACTATACTATAAAAAATATTCAATAATTTGCAAGTATACTGTATGAAAAAAAATCTGTCTTTTTCTTCACTGATACAGGCTCTTGATAATAGTTTGATGTTCTTTAGGAGACCCCATAAGCCTGCAGAAGGTGCTAGCGAACCACAGAAACACCACAGGCATTCTCTATCCATACAAGTCTGCTCTTAAGTCTCTTGTTTTGTTATTGAAAGTAACTGTTATTGACTGATTTTACTTGTTTAAAAATTCTTTAAGCAAATATAATCTTAAAGCAATTGATCTGTCGCGAACTTTAAACGTTTTCAATTTATTTAATTTCATAATTATAAACGAACGAAGGGTCATTAAATCTTTACTATAAATAAATTATGTAATACTTCGGTTTTAATTGCGGACATTCGATACTCGACGCACGGCCCAACTAAACTACATGTGGATGCGACATGTGCTTCGGAAATAAAGAAAATATATGTATAAATGTGATTTTATCCTGTATTTATTTATTTAAAAGTCCCAAAAAAAAAATATTGAATAGCTGAAAAATGTTTTCAGTTACGAATTAATTAGGGTCAATCTAAACATTTATTTAAATTAGTCATTTGTATAAATATTTTTGAATAAATAGCAAATATTGACTCAGGTTAATAATCACATTTAAGAAGTATGAAATATATAATAATGAGTAAATAGAATTACTCCTACAGTACTACTGCAAAAGAGATAGACAAGAAAGCACATGTATGTTGTTACTCACCTTGCCTCCTGTAAGTTCTCCGGAACCTGCAACAATTGAAAAAATATATTAGTACACATAAAAATAAATGAGAATAATGATAATAGAGAAAACAATCAACAGAATAGTTTTAAAATGCTTTAAAAAATGAACCTACCATTTAGAAGGCTTTAGCATGGTATCAACAAATGCCAACTGCAATCCGGAACCTTCTCTGGGCACAACACTACACACGAAAACTTTTTCACTCGAGATTTAAACCACGCACGACTTTTCACTTGAATTTTAACTTGGTCACTGACTACAAAATGACTGAATTACGAGTACAAATTATTAAGACTGTATTGGTAAACGCTGACAACTCGAATAAATGGCTTTGCTTGTTGAGCGGTAGGTGGACTTGCATGCACAGACTTGTTTAATTAATATCGGACCAGACAACAAAATTAATACTTGTACCAATTTAAATGCATAGAAAACTAAATTTATATATGTAAATGATAATAAGTAATATGAACAATATTTGAATTAAATTTTTAATTGTTGAAATTTAAAAATTGAGAAAAATACTCGAAATGATTAGAATATTGTTTAGAATAATAATTAACCATTAGTAAAACCAACTAATAAAATGCATTATTATGGTATATTATAAAGTACATTTTTACACTACATTTAAAATCAAATATCTATCGAAAATGTTAGAATATTAGTAAAATGAATTTTTACCCATTATTTTGTTATAAAGTACAAATATTTTATCCAGCTACATTCAACGATACCCAGCGTCATACTGACTATACTTATGTAACGAACACGTTCACTTCGGCAAATTTATCGTTTGGACAAACTAAATTCTTTTAAAAATCGATACAAAATGAACAAAATACATTCAAAAATTATATTTTTACACATTTTCATGTATAAAAAATATTATTTATGTACGTAAATAATAATATATATCACGTTTTTATAAATACAAATACTATTTATAACTGTTAAAATCTAAAGATATGCAAAAATATTATAGTGATGTGAAAGAATATTATTTTTAAAACGTCCAAATATGATGCTAAAGCCGTTTATCTCAAATTTAATTGTTAAAATGTAATATTTCTTTGTGTTCAGTAACAAGCCATTCATGTAACATATTATTCATACATTTTTAAGTATCAAAAACTATATGTCCACGTGGAATTTTTATCAAAATCGCCCGATTAAAGTTTATACTTACGGAAGACACTAGGTTTTATTTATATTTATTGATATTTTCAATCAAAAACAATAATTATCTACCAGCAAATCTAGCTTTCGCGATTATATCTACATACTAGCTATTTCAATTATATAGTTTTCGTACTGTGACTAGAATAGAAATAAATATTATTTTAACAATCCAAAATATTACTAGTTGTCTTTTGATTTGACTTGACTTACTAATGCTATTTGCTAACGAACGACTACGAGACTACTACGAATTAGCGATCGGCCAGCTAATACTTGACAAATACACAAGCTTGCCAACTCTTCAATAACATAATTTGAAAAAGGAGTTAAACGTAAAGTAATAAATAATAATAACATTCCGCTAAATTGTATCTTATAGTTCAACTGAAAAAATACCGAAAAACCGGTATTTTTATGCTAAATACCGGTTTGAATACCGGACAATTTATGTCCGGGATCCCGGTATTGCATTCCCTAGTTGTGTGCGCATGAAGTGCGGTTACCAATCGCCAAATCTCGGCCCCAAAAATGTTAATGGAGGAGAAATCATAGCTATAGTTTTATGTAGTGAAAGTCTAGTTTACTTTTTATCAATCACTACCAGTAATAAAAGTAAATACTTTTGCAAAAACTATTTGAATTAATTTGCCAGTAAATGTGTCAAGATATATTTACTAAGCCATACATAAAATGAGTGAATTGTTGTGTTCATTGTGATTGTGATTGATTTTCACGTACAATATTTGAATTAGCAATCAAATGTATCAGCAATATTATTTGTCAAAATTTAAAAATAAACTCTTATTCACGATTAATTGAATTCGAATTGTGGTAGGTTTATTTCACAATATTTTGGTTTGAGATAGCAGCAATTGTTTGGCAGTGTATCCGGTTCCGTGAAAAGTTTACATCAGCTTTGTTGCGCAGAAGGGGAGAGTAGCTGTGTAAAACTAATTTATTTCAGAGAATACGTATGATTTACACACTACACAATTGTCAAAACCCAAGACTAACCACTCGAGGAAGAGAATATACGCGCATGCGATTTGCGCAGCTTACCTTTCTGTTTAGAATTCTGTCAAGCTTCTGTGACTGTTGAAGATAACGGGCAGTGCGACTATAATACGTATCCTGCTGTTGATGTGCCCAAGTTTGCAAGGAAATCATCCCAGAACGTCGCTCCACTCTGAACATTAGTGGTTGGTTGGTGGTTGCGGTTGTGCATATTAGAAAATATGTCCGTTGTCTTACTCCAACAGTTATCAAACTGAAGAGTGACGCCTAGATAATCGATAACATACTGTGGGACTATCTTTTGGTTTCCTGTTGTCTGTCGACGTTAAACTTAGCGGCTGCTGACAGTGCTGACTGGTGACGTTAGCTCATGTTGATATGGACATTGTTGCCATATTCATTTGTGCGCTTATACATGTATTCGTCATTCGCGAATCGCGATCGGACTGTCTTACTTTACAAACTTATACTTGCATGCTACAAATTATTTTTACTACATTACTTCATACTTTTTTATTACACTGCAATCAATAGGATTAGAACATCCTGTGCTCTTATTTTTATTTGTTTTTTATTTATACATTCAGTGGAAAATTATCGAAATTTTATTTAAAAGATCATATATATAATAAATAAATACCTTGAATGTGTATATTATTTTCCGTTTACTGCACATATTTTAAATAATTACAATAAACATTCAATTTACGTAGGTATGTATTATAAATATTTGCTTTTATTTAGTTTAAATATCACATATTACAATAGTATCAGTACGTAGGTTTTTAAAGATTTAATAAATGTAATTTTATTCCTTCGAATATTGTTCATATTATATTGTATACAAATAAGCCCCCACGCGAATTATCAGAAATCGGCACCTATAGATAGTAGATAATAAAGTGTGGTGACCGTGACACCGGAACATAGGAGTTTAATATATAAAATCATATTTTTATCATTTCCTGAATCCCTTATTTTTTTCGAGAAAAATTAATGTTGTAGAACATAAAATTCTACACAAATCAATAAACAGAATTAATTTTGCATGCTTTATAACGCCAGAAATTAAATAGAAAATGTTGAAAATTAGCTTTAAAAACAAGGATAGCCTAAATGAAACAAAATTAAACAAATAATTCACGTTTTATGGTGGATAATTACTCAATTAGTGAAAGAAATGAATTTTTTAAGTTCTATTATAGTGATAATTTTGTTTCATTTCCAAGGCTATCCATATTAAAAGATAATTTTCAATATGTTCAATTTAATTTCTGCCGTTATAAAGCATGGAAAATTAATTCTATTTATTGACTTTAATGTAGAATTTTATGCTCTACATAATTTATTTGAAGCTTTTTTCTCTAAAATAATAAGAGAAGCAGGATATTATAAAAATATGATTTTACATGTTTAAAGTTTTATGTTCCAGTATCGCGGTCACCAGCCTGTATACTGATCTCGAATCAAAAAGAATTTTTGTTTAAATTCGCAAAATTATTTGCACTTCTCATAATGTACATATTTTTAGTGCCACTGGTTTTAATTTAATATCAAAAATACGACTACAATTTTAATATATTTTTTTTCTTTGTAGCGTTTGAATAATGAACAAATATTATTTAATTATCTAGACAAAAACTTATATACAAAAAAAAACACTATGTGTATTTGAGTGAAAGGCAAATAATTTTGCTGATATTTAAAAAATTCTTTTTGTTCTGAGATCAGTATATCATGTAATATCTGCTATTTAATGTTTCTTCTTGAAGTTGGTGCTACTGGCAATGTGTGAAGTCCATCAAAAATTATATTATTTATTAGTTTTTTTATATTAGAATGTATTTTTGACGCACTTCAATAAACAAATTCAAAGTCCGTAGAACGCATGTTCCCACACACAAGTCTATATATTTTATATTACTTCTTTAGTTGATATCAAAATTATCGTTACCCTTTTGTTTAAATATGTTCCACTTTCGAGACTAACTAGGCACGTATATAATATATATTTTTTAAATTTTTAAACCCTATTTAATTATGAAATAAGAAAAGACTTATTTAAATTTATAATATAACAGAGAAATACTTGAATTCCATGTTAATCGCCTATGTGCCTTCTGAAGGTCTGAAGCCAAGCCAATCGGTCTAATATAATAGCTTCAATACAATTTTTTCAGTGATTCGTTCGAAAAAATGTAATGATTTATTTAGTTTCAACTTTAAAAAAATATCCTATTCAAATCTAAGCAGAAATATTACAGGTGAGTACTCGTATTAATTGATTTTGTTTAAAAATAAAGTATTTGTTATTTTTTTAATATTTGAATGTAAAATATCGCCCAATATGAGATCCCGAAATTTGAAAATGTTTAAGCGGTTAGTAACAACATTATTCGCTTCTTCAAATATTATTCTTAACCCGTAAAATATACATGAGCTTACTTCTAAGATTACCCGAGAAAAATGTGTATGTCAGTCCGCCCTTGACGTATCGCAAATTCCTTAAATATTTTCTAGAGTTTTAAACTATGTCTATATTGAAATTTGTTCACTTTTCATTTCAAGTGCAAATAAATTACACTACAGTTACAATTATTTTTACAACTATCAGCATGCTTTGTAAAACTTGATTTATTTAAAATACTGTTACGTAGTTATGCAAAATTACCTGTATTTTTAGTTGTGTAAAAATATATTAACTGCTTATTAAGTAGTTTTTGTTATAAAAACTTTATATCAAAATTAGGAATAGTGTATGATCGTTATGTAATTAATTAATGACTTTTCTTACGACGTTATAAATACTATAATAGATTTACATATTTACTTACCAGATAGTTGCATTATTATGTTATTATCTCCTTAGTTCTTTCACGTGTCACTCATGTCTTAAAATCAAAACAATCTCACGTCATTGTTTCACAACACCCCATGACATCTGAGTCGCATTTCTGCCGTGACATCACGGCGGAACGGAAAGACCGGATGAGTGTGCAAGAACTGGGGACATTGTCGAGTGTATGGGGTCCGATGAAGAGAGATTAGCAGCCCTGCTTGGCAGTGATTGCAAAATTCTTATATCTTAATGCGGTCTCTCGAAATTAAACTGCAGAGGGAAAAATGAATAGGGAGATAAATAAAATAAGTTCTAGTCAGCATGTTTTTATTTTTTTTATTTACATAGATATTATAAATGTAATTTCAACAAACATGACAGTCCGTCACTGTTTAAATAATTATACACTCCGTCATTTGTAAACAAGAACTACAAACGATTTTAAAGAAATTAAAACAATAAATAACTTGAAATCACTAGTACATATGGGTACATAAAATGGCACGAATAATATTTTCAGCATATTTTTATGGCGTAAACTATAGGAAAATAAGCTCCAATTGAATGTAAATATCAGTTCGGCATATGTACAGATTTTTATACGACAGATAATAGTTTTATTATCAATATTATTAGCATTATGGATACCTACTTTCAGTTTTTTACCAAAGAAATTGATATATAAATATTATCAATATAATCATTAGTAATTAAAAAGATTCGTAGACAGTAGACAATGTAGAGTACATACATTAAATTTTGAACTAATTATATTTTTGGATCCAGTCCAGCATAAGCTTGGGCTTAAGATTAAACAGTTCTTTTAGTCCTTTTAATACTGAAGTAAAATAGCACAATCACGTTTTTACTCTTTGGCACAAAATCGCTCTAAACATTAACACTGGGAATTTCAGTTCGTTTCAAACGTGCATATTTCATATGCAAACTTACAGACTAATCATTTAACAAGCGTTTGCACATTAACATTCTTTGAATTTCTTTGGTCTTCATATTATTTACAGAAAAATGAGCCATACAGCTAAAGAAAATTACGTGCAACATAATAATTACCAAACTGCTATTCGCGGTCTTGGTGATACTGGCCTGGAGGAGCCTGGCTATCAAATAGCGACATCTTCAATCGCTTGCACTTAGCACGTCGATTTTTAAACCAGAATTGAACATTCTTGGGTTCCAGTCGCGGGAATTTCTGTCGGTATGTCATACAATTTAACTCTTCAGTATACTTTAAAATTAAACTATGGGAAGGGTGGGTATTTAGCGAAAACCACTGCTCCAACCGTGGGACTTCAGTTACAGGATCAATAAAAGTACGGTTCCGTTTTCTGCGTTCATCTGCAGCAGACGCAGCTATAGAAGACATAGTAAGTCCACTAGAACTTGGCGGCGGAGTACTGGTCATATTTCCGTGGCCGTGTGCCAGTCCAGGAATATAGTGGCTCATATACATGATGCTGTGTGAAAACATTGAATTTGGGACGATTGGAAACCCCGCCAAACGATCCAAGTTATCGGGCGGCCCGCCGGGGCCTCTGGCCATTAATTGGGAGTTTTCCTGGTCTGAAGTTGGACTGCTCAAATGGTGCATTTGTTGTCGGTTGATTTCGTCTAAGCGGGAAGAAGCATTCAAGGTTTCGTTTTCTGTGGAATGCTTATCGTGTTCATGGTCCTTATCTTGAAGATCTTCTTCTTCGCCGTCCGATATATGGCTTTTCAATTTATTGTTGTTCGATAAATCACTGGGTGAGTGCAGGTTTACTGGTTCATCAGATGGTTCGATCTTGGGTTCCAGTAGAGTCTAAGACAACAAACACAATTATTAACACAACAGAAATAAAAATACAAAAAATGCATAAATATTTACTAATTCACTTTACATTTTTCTACTAATTATATAATAACAATATTACTGTGCTAGTAAGAACATCGTAATGTATACAGAGTGATTTTATACCTATGCACAAAATTTGGGTTATAAAATTTGATGATAATACATTATATTTTATTGTTAAAATAATTAATTAATAATAAAATTTGCTACTAAATCTGTGGTACTAACAATGTACACTTCAAATAAAGGTAATTTATTTCTGCGAATCAGTTCATCAAATTATATAACCCATTAACGTTTCCTGTATAAATATAGAAATAGTCTGCATATATATTTTTTAAATGTGGATTATTTAAAATATAAACTTGACTACGTTGTATATAAATGTTTTAAAAATCAAGTTACATATGGTCGCACACATATTTTTTTACAGGAAGGGTCAAAAGTTTTAAGTGGGTAAATGTAACCATTTGGGCTCTATTTATAGAGGATGTTTGCAAATTCAAATAATAGATTGTTTAATGTGAATGAAAAATATATTTAATAATAAACAAATAAAATAATCACAGTAATAATAAATAATCAATAATAAATATGTCATTTAATAAAAAAACGGAAATTATGGGCCCGAGGTATTTGTTTTTTGTTTACTTTGAAATCGGCCCTGATTATGGGCTATATATAGAAAAAAATATTATGTTTTCTGTTAATATTTTCATAATACGATAAAATATAAATTATCTAAAACATGAACAACAAAATTACAGTACCTAATAGTAAAACCTATCACTACTTACTGCAGCTATTTTTTAAGTAATAAATTTTGGTTTCGAATACAAGAGTAAAATTGTATTTAATAAAGAAAATGCATTTAACAGAAAGGACTTTATTTCATAAAAAAAATACATAAGAACTAAACTCCAGATATTTAATGAGGGTTCATGAACCCCTTGACCCCCCTGTGGGCGCCCATGATGTTACATGATTTAAATAAAAGTGACCGAAAATATGTTTTCTGCAATTTATAATATAGTCAAATTTCACAATAATTTTTTGTTATTAATATTTCTGAATTGAAAAAGACAAATGACACTTGATATTAATTTTAAAAAAGATGTATCTTACTTGCCGATCTACCGGAGACGGCGCCGGAGGTGGGCTGTTAATCAACTCATCTCTCTTCCTATTTGTTGTCAAAGACAACGGAGCCGTGGGACTTCCAGGCTGATTATCATCCGCTCTCTGCTGTCCTTCCCCAGGTTCATCTTCCTCCATCTCCGAGTCAGGCATCGACATATCTTCCGCCATCATATTCACATGAGGATTCCTATCGTATCCTGGAGGAGGACTTTTTATTTGTCCATACCGGTCTCCTCCAAGCATTAGGCTTGACCCATTCGGCGGCGAATGACTACTAGAGTTGTATCCGTTCACGGATAAGTGACACGGAATTCCTGGACTCATGTTACGAACTTCTGCGCGTTTTTGAGCAGCTCTAGCATTCTTGAACCAATACACAACATTGTTGACATCAAGAGGTTTTCGTCCTCGGCGAGATTCTAAACTATTTAGTTCTTTGACATATTGTTGAATCTGTTGTCTACTAGGATGTTGATTATCATTGAACCAGCGTTGAAGTTTCGGAAGTTCAAGTTCCGGATCAAAGCTGGTCCGCATTCTGGTCTTCTGGGTTGGGTATTGACTATGCACGGTCTGCATGGCAGGATGCACGTGGTCCAAACTCGCAGGGCGGGATTCTAGTTTAATGGCCTGTTGGGCTTGAGCTTGAGCTTGTGCTTGGGCTTGCGCCTGCGCCTGCGCCATGCTGTACAGAGCACTGTGCACGTGTTGGGTGTTCAACTGGCCCGCCCACCACGCGTCGAATTTGCGACGATTTTCTTCTGAGAGTTCGGGAGTATGCTGCGTGCCGGTGGCTTCGCCGCGGCAGATATGGGAGAGCAGAAGCTGGAACACAGATAATCAGCGAAATGTAGAAAAACATTTAGTGTTTTCCAAATGAGATATTATATTTTACTAATAATAATAATAATCCTATAGACATTTCCCATCAATATTATTAAAAATTTTACCAATTATCATATTAACAGCGAGAGGTGTCGTGAATAGGACTGGATGATATTAAATATCGGAGCTTAATAGTGGCAACGCACCGAACTAAAGATTTAAGAACTCGAGTTTGATTTTCACCACATTTAAATTATTTCTGTGGCTCCCGTATTATTAACATCGGAGGTTGTAAATTGACCCGCACTTCACGCGCCAAAATATGTTACTTACCGAGACCTACTACGGCAGAGTGCCACAGCCAATAATGGGTAAAAGATGTGATGATATATTCATCTATTTTTTATTCATTTACAAATAAATTTAAATAAATAAACAGTACATTTATACTCAAATTTTAAAAGAAAAGGAAACGCGAAAAATAATGTGTAGTGTGCAGTTTAAAGTCATATAAATTCAGTGCAAATAGTGCACCAAACACCTAACTAATATTTGAACGCTTTTGTGTTATTAGTGAATGAAGCTGTCAGTTATTCAACAAATTATTATTATTATTTATTATAAATAATATCGCAAGCTTCTATTGATAACATTGTGCCATATTTTTAGAATGTGAAAAACAAATAGTTTTCATTACACTTTGATATATTTTCCGAACTTAACTTTCCGTTAGTTATGCGGTACTAGTGTAATGCTAAACTCATCGTATCTACATTTTAAAATCATGAAAGAGATTCATGATTGATTCAATGCAGTTACGAGCACGTCCAACTTCCAATATAAATTGCAGAAACAATTTTGTTTGTTTAAAAGTTTCTACGCCATCAGCACGCGCAACATGTTAAGAATTTTTTGCAAGCAAGTTTAGTTTTCATTGCTTGTATTTATTAAAGATGAGATTTTAGTATTATTAGGCTGTCAAATCACGGCCTCCAAAAATGTTAGTAAGGGAGAATTTAAATGTGAAGAAAACTGTTTGTGAGCTGTAGGAATCGAATCTGGGTTCTCAAATACGGTGTCCGACTCGATATCACTGAGCCACATAACTCATCTTCATTTTTTGATTTAAAAAAATTAATTAGTAAATATACTTAATAGTAGTACAATATAATTTAATAAAAATTAATAAAATAATTTATCAACTTCTACTTCGCTAAATCACGCAAAAATTATATCATTAAAAAGAGAAAATTTAAGCTTTTAAAAATATAATTTTCAAGTATCTCAAACATAGCCGATTGGAAAAATTACATCTATTCTTCATTATAAACAGAACTTTAGTATTTATCTATTTATATATATATATACATATATATATATATATATATATATATATATATATATATATATATATATATATATATATATATATATATATATATATATATACGCAGCATAGCAATTACAATGTTAATTTTTGAATGTGTATTTATTTGCTTCAAATAATGTCGAGAATAAAATTCTACAATAAAATCAATAAACAGAATTAATTTTGCATGCTTTATAACCGCAAAAATTATATTGAAAATGTTGAAAATTTTATTATATTATATACGACAGTGTATCACTTTTGTAATTCGTAATATTATATTTTTGTTATTGCGTATTTATCTTCTTAAAATACTCATTAATTTGAATTTAGATGCGATTGTAGACCAATGGATAAAATTTTTATAACCAATAAATACGAACTTATTTGAGTGATTCGGATTCTACTATACCCCTTTGTGTAGGGCCGTTTCGACCGGAGGATTCAAGGCGCGCCCCGGGATGCAAGGCGTGCGAGGTACACGGGCGGAAAATCAAAGGGGCGGCGACAGCCTCTCGTTTTTTTTAAAATTTGAAATAGCGTTATAAACAACTATTGTCTATTAATTACTGTTAAAATAATTCATATAGAATTATTCTGATTATAATATATTTATACTTAATTTTAAAAGTATTCTATGTATCTGGTTTTGTTCTATAATCAGTATATCAAATTATATATGTCATTAAAGTTTCTTGCAGAGGTATAGAAGCGCCCTGTATATGGGCGTATACTGCAACATATCTGTAAATTTAGTTTTACATTTGCTTTTTAATCAAGGGGCAAAAGACTAAAACAGATAGTTAAAAAATATCGTAAGAAGATAATACATCAAGAAATAGTAAGTTGCAGGGGGAAAGTAAAATGCAATTATAAATCTTGCGGCTTATCCATTTTGAGGGGAGATCGGAATACGCAGTGAGGGCATTTCCATTTGATTAAAATATAAAGCTGACAGATCATAAAATATTGCTAGAACTTCTAATCCGAATTCAAATTTCTTAGAATAAGATAATGCACTATAAATTATTGTCAGTTTTCTTTTTTTACGCAATACAATGATCATGTATTTAAGCTTACTACACACAACTGATTTTTATGACAATTATTTCATTTTTTATATTATAGTGATCAGCAAATACTATGCTTATATAAGAAACAAATGTTAAAGAACGAACCCTAAACATTGAAAACTACTACAATTATTAATTTATTTCATTACTATGCAGGACCTTAAGCGCAATTGCAGTCTACAGTTTATAGTGAAATCAGAACCATTTAGTCACACACGTATTTTCTGGATATGGTACTAGCAGAGGGCCACACCCAGTAATGGGTAAAAGGCGTGATGATATATTTATTTATTTATGTTACTAGCAGAGTAGGTATAAAATCCAGGCGATCCTAAAAATTGTATTATTTACCAGTGATTTTTTATATTAGAACGCATTCTTGGCGAGGCACGCATTGCTTCGCTAGGATTTCTATAAAAAAAAATTAAGCCCGTAGAGCACATCTCCAAACACGCCACGCGTTATATACGATTTTTGCTCAAATTATTCACAATTTCATTCATTTATTTAAATAGAGAATGAATTCTTGGAAAGGTTCGTTTCGATCGCGTTTTAAGAAAACAAACCCTTAGCCTATACAATCAACCTTCAACAAAAGCAAGCCTTTTATTTATTTTTAGCAAAATTTGATTTCATATTGCATTTCACATGTTGCCTAGATTTCACACTTTCGCGATGATACGAAAACTTAAAGTCAACAAGGTTTGAATTCGTGACCTCTCGCTTGTGAGAAAATCATATTTGCTGAGACATGACTACGTCTCATATTTTCAACTTTTATGCATAAATTTTGAACATTTCTGAAATGTTTCTTATTTTCTTTTTTAGTACCTATCATGATATATATTTTCAAATTTTTGTCTCAAATAATTTAATAACGTTTGATTCTGGTAAGTATATGATATTTAGAAAATATTATACTTATAACAGTAAGAAAAATATATATTTTTTAATATAATTCTGATAAATAAAATCTGTCAGATTTCGGTAAGAATATTTCAGTCAGTCATTTATACATCCAGATGTTTTTACTTAATTCATGTAATGATTGGAATCTTTTTCTTGCGGAAATGTCCCTGCTAAATCCCAGTATTCACATTTAATAGGTCCATAATAAATTATGACGTTAATTAAAACAAAAATGAAAGCAATTCACGCCAAAAGATTGATGTAAAATTAAATAAAGTTGACAATTCCCGATGTCAACAAAGATAACTGACAGATCATATTTTAGCGAGATTCTTTGCAGGTTAATTCTAACCTTTTGTACGAAACCCTTACAGCGAACAAAGTGAGTGAAACTTTCGAGTATCTACAACCAGAATTAATCCAGTCCTAATAGACTGTCGTTTGAATACACCCCTTGCAAGACCAGTTCGTTATCTTTTGGGGTGATGTTTATATTCGTTTCGCATCCTGGCGATTCGTCCTAGCTTACCTAAAATAAATTGTTAAATATATGTACTTATATCGTGAGCAAAAAAAAACCGCTCTTGAGGAATGAAACAGTACATATTTTTAATTTAAGGTTGAAAATTAAAATTGAAATTCAATAAAAAAATTATATTACTATATTTATATGCCGAATTTTTGTCTTACATTTAACCATTAAATCAAAATTTTGAAATCAATATTATGTACACAGAAATTTATAGTTTTTAAATGTATTACTTATACAATACTTTCAATTTTTAACTTTAAAATAATGTACTATATTTAATTTAAAATAACAATAATAGTTTGATTTCTTGTTTCTCAAACTCCAAAATCCACGGGAAAATAAATGTCGTGAAATTTTATTCAGAAAGAATATGTTCACGATGTTCTACGAAAATTATGTTTAGACGAATAAATAGGAAATAAGTTTTTCGTTACCATTGCTGCCTATATTACTTTACAGAAATATTATTCACCAGTTTCTGGTTTGAATTCTGTGAAATTATTTATTTCGACGTTTCAGTACACTCAACGTGTATCCTTAGTCAGGCAAAAATAATAAATAACAAAACGTAACTATTAACGAGTAACTAAGTAACAAGTAAACAAGCAATTATAATTTCTCGATCAACGGAAGCCGAGTTTTATTCAATTCAGAACCATTACAGTCGTTCATATTGTTCTTGTTCTAGTAAATTTCAATAGCTTCTGTGATTAATCTACCATTCATATATTTAGGCCTAGCACCGTTTTTTGTGTTTTCAAATTTAATTTTGCGCAGAAATTATATTGTATGCTAAGCAATCGAAGATTTATCAGGGTTATTCAGTCGAATGGAGTGCTTATATTCAATAAGCCTTGTTGAAATGGTTCTTACCGTTTGTCCAACATAAACTTTACCACAATTATAAGGAGTACTATATATTCTACAAGACTGAAGAGGGACACTATCACGACACCATTTTTCTTCTCTTCCATAGGAAATTGAATATTCTTATTAATTCCGTGAAGATGATACAAATTATTATATGGAATATTTAGAAGAGAAAGTACTTGACACTTCTCCCTGGTAACGTTATGTGGATGATGCATTTGCTGTTTGGCCCCATGGACAAAATAACTTATATGCATTCCTTAATTATATTAATAGTATTAATAAGAATTTACAATTTACTAAGGCAAAAATGGGACAGGAAAAACGATAGTAACCTTCTTCATTCTGTGTACAAAAAGCCAACACACACAAACCAGTATATTCATGCTTTGTCACATCATCATCCTGCTCACAAATTTGGAATAATAAAATGTTTATTCAATAGAGTAGACATCATTTGCCACACAGATATACTTCAAGAAGAAAGAAACAGATTTATCATGAATGGCTACGAGAAATCAAGTATTGTATAGTAGGACAAGACAGGTTCAAGAAAAGGATAATAAAATAAGTAAAATGCAGAATTTAATTCTTTACAACTTTTATGTGAAAAATTTCTTGTAAAGTAATGAGGGGTAGCAGTGATTATGAAAAATGGTTTATGGCAGAGTTCAAGTATGTATCTATAACTAGAACCGCCAATACTGGGGTCGATGGTTGATATTTTCAGGTGCTCGTTATTTAAACATTTATTAATAGTACACTTTAACTTTGGACAGTTTTCCAAATAATAATGCCAAAACATTTAGGTCTCTATATTTTTTCTCTAAAATTATTCAGAAACATTTAACAGCTGATATTAATCAATGCCAAAACAAAAACATATTTTAGATTTTAGTTATTATTTGGTTTTGTATGGAGTAGGTTTTATTTTGTTATATTTTTCTAGTATTATATATATTAAATAACCTGAAAAATTGTACAAATTTGTGTTAATTTTAGTTGTTTTTCTTTTTTTTTGGTTTTATATATACATATATAAATGGTTTAATGAAAATTGATTTATAAACCCTACTTGACAATACTTCGTAATCGACGGACAAAACGGTTCGAGACGAATATTCACGTACCACCTTCTGACAGATTTCCTTGCCTATACGACCATTTATATCCATATACATAGGGCCATACTTATTCATTTTTACACCGCAGTTTAGATTTAGCGACGCGGTTACCTTATATCATAATTACGTGTAAAACCGGCCAGAATAGATCGCTTGCGCGCATTTATAAAAAGAGGATATATCTTCCTTCTCTGCTGCTTGCCGCAGCTAAGTTATAAGTTATAACGGCACAATTATTTCGCCATCTCGCAGTATGCGATGCTGAACATTGCACAGCGACGGCGAATGGAAAAACCGTAAACGGAAAGCGAAACATTATCTTGGAAAAATATTTTCATATTCGCAATAAGGTGGCCAAACGTACTATTTGCAATGAGATAGTTCCTTTATATATATATATATATATATATATATATATATATATATATATATATATATATAAATATATATATATATATATATATATATATATATATATATATATATATATATATCATCATCACGCCTTTATATATATATATATATATATATATAATTTGAATCAGGGCCGTTTTAACCCGGTGGTGTAAGGCGTGCGATAAGGCAAAGGGGTGGCGATAGATTTTAAACATCGTTATAAATAAGTACTGTATACTAACTACTGTCAAAACTAATTTACTAGTAATTATATTTATACCTCATTTAAAAATTATTCTATGTATCTAGTTACTGGAGTTTACCAACGCAACGTCGCGCGTCGCGTCGCGTCGCAACCTGTTGGGTAATATGATTGTGTTTTGTCGAAAAGTAGCATCGTGCCGTGGTCGCCAGACTATACGCGCAAGATTTTACAGAAACTGACTTATTTTAAGCCAGATCTTATGAATATGCACCGGGCAGGATGATGTGTTATTTTAAGTTTGTAAGTGTCAGACTCAACAAGTTTTAAAAAATTGTTTTTTGGTCCTTAATTTTTATGTTCGATTTTGTGATCATTGTTTAGGCAAATGAAAATTTAATAAAGGTAAGTGCTCTTTATAACACATTTCATTTTTTTTATGCTCGGTTAAAAATTAAAATAAATACGATATTTTAATACGAATAGGTTAAACCAAAAAAAAAACATTATTTGACTATGAGAGTAAGGATAAGGCTCCACTAAATCCGCGGGAGCTATTTATAATTATTTTTTCACATTGGCTACTGTCTTATCAAAAGTAGAAGAAAGATTCGAACAAATAAAAAACCATCACACAGTTTTCCATTTTCTTAAAGACTTAGATAATTTTCTCAAAATATATAAGGCAAATAGTCTATAAAATGTAAATCTCTAGAGAATATGTTACATAATCCATCTAAAAATTAAAAAGATCTAATAGCTGAAGATTTATGCGAAGAAATTGAAAACAACACACTATATTTCCCCTGAAATGGGCGCATTAGATGTGATTCAATACATATTTACAAATAACCTCATCTATCTGTTTCCAAATTTAGCGATTGAAATAAGAATTACCTGTGACAGTTGCTAGCGGCGAGAGAAGCTTTTTGGAACTTAAAATAATCAATAATTATTTAAGATCTTCAATGGAGCAAGAAGGGCTTAATACTTATCTATCATTAGTATAGAAAAGGAAATTTCTGTAGATATAGATGTATCAGATATTATATCAAAGCTCGCTTTAAATAAAGCAACAAAAGCAAAGTTTTTTATACTTTTGTATATTTAGTATAAGTACTTATCTATGTATTTAGTTTATGTATTTGCTTTATATTATTGTATCATAGTAAATATATATATATATATATATATATATATATATATATATATATATATATATATATATATATATATAATTATTGTTTGTATTAATGTATTAATTTATGATTTTAATAAATATATTTGTATAAGTATATTTTTTACATTTTCTGTGTCTGTGTGTTATTTAAGGCTAAAATATTTCAGATACATTCCAGTTAATCACCAGTGGCGGGGGCGTCGCAAAATTATCCTCGACACGACCGGCACATGCTCTAGGAACGTCACTGATTTTAATAATCTACGTGTAAAATCAATCTGATTAATTTAAATAAATTGAAATATTAAAATGTGATTCAAAATAATTTTGGTGCAATAGTTTATGTATCAAAATTATACAAAGTAAACTTCTAAAGTCCTTTCCTTTTAGAAAACAGTCGCTCTATCGAATTTGTACAATGAAACATTCGTTACTCATCGTATTTTTTGTCATTTCCTAATATGGTTATGTGAAACATATGTCGAATGAAAGACTAGTGAATTAGTGAGTACATTTTAATGAAATTAAGGGTGAGAAATTGCATGAACAAAATTGGAATAAATGGATGGCTACGAATTGGTTTGTTGAGCATACGGGAAATTCCGAGTGGGTGGTGTAAGCGTGCTTTTATGTAGGAATTCTGAATGTAGATGAAGTGAAAGTGATATGTCAGAATCGAAATGTTTGGTGAAGATTAATATTTTTTTCGTGCTTCAACATTTGATGGCACAACATAGCGAATATATGAATATACAAATTTATTCTCATCCCGTTTTTTTTTGGAAATTAAATATTTTTAAGTTGATTCAAAAGTTTAATTTGGTCTAAATTTCACACCTGGACACTAATTCCTGTGAAAAAAAGATTTTTTGTTATTATAAATGAAATTAAGTTTTTTGTTTCGCATATATTTATTGTACTTCATCTGATATCAATATATTTATATGGAAATTATGCTGGAAAATAATTTTAAAATTTTGATTTAATTTCCAAAAACGGTTAGCAAGAGAGCAATAAAAAATTTGTATATTTATAAATAGGGTTTCCAGATGTTCCGGTTTTCCAGGATTTGCCCGATTTGTGGTCTTAAATCCCTGTGTCCCGATAAGAAGTTTCAGGACTCTCTAATATCCCGGTTTATCAAAACTAGTAACAAAAATTCGGAAAATGTGCTTTTTGCTTGTTTTGCATTAATGAATATGTTACTGAAAAAACATGCTGACATGTAATATAATACCTTTAGAATAAGCATTTTTATCTATTTTTTTTAATTTCCTAGGAACTTATTTGTCCCTGTTATGATACAAGTATAGGAATCTTATTTATAAAATTCGTCTAGTCAAGTACCTTGTAAATTTTGATTTCATTTTAATTTAAGAAGAAAAATAAATCACTATATTTATAAATATACTTAATTTTTATTAACTTTTATCCAACTGTCTGAAAAATTAAATAAAAATTTTGAATATATATAATATCTTGTTATAAAAAGATGATTGTGCAGACGTAATTAGGCACATAATTCACTTGAAAACACTAATCTTTATTGTGGAACAATGAATTTTGTAGAATATTTGGATTTTTTCATGTTTCGAGTGTTTGTCTAATCAGGCCCTCCGTCGATTTTTCCAATCCCCGCTTGTGGATTTGACGACGCTTTGCTTTTGCTTTGCGAGTGAAGAAGAAACGAAGTCGGGGTGGCGTGGGAGAGAGTTAGCGCCCCTGCAGGAGCCGATTTAGGCGTTTAGGGTTTACACAGGGGCCGCCGGGGCTCGGGGGATGTAAGACGAGCAACTCGTGGATGTAGAGGCTGTAGTGTAGTGTTGTAGAATGTAGAAGGCTTTTGATCTCATTAATACCATGAAATAATGCTTCATAATCTTATTAAAAGCGAGGTTACTGCTGTATTCTGCAACCCTTAATGTATTCATTCCTTTATTTCTTAACGCGTGCGTTCGTTCAGCGCAGATATCCTGTAACTAAGCTGCGACGTTCTAAGAGCTGAAATTATTATTCGGATTCCATAAACTTGCTCAGGGATCTGCAAAAAGTCGATGAAAAACTGACGACTAAAACTCATGCAAAAAATAATCCCTTGTTAAAACACGAACTTCTAAGATGTAATATATTTTGTACGTGAGATCAGGCATCGACAGATTTTCTACAAAGATGAGCAAAAAATCCAGATTCATTTAGAATATCTTTGTCTTTTATTTTACGCAAGCTTTCAGCAAGCATACTTCATTTTCTATAAATATGTGATATACAACAAAGTAAAATTGGAAGAAGACTTCTAATTTATAATATAATTACTAAATAAGAAGAGAAACACAACACACGTGAAAAAAATCGTCATTCTTAAAAATTTGTACGGAAACCGAAACTACACTTGAGTTGTACGGGTTCATGAAACCTAAAGGTGTACTTTATGCAAAGTACTAAAAATAGTTTTATGTAGTTTTTCTTTTATATATCTGTCTAATTTAAATAGATAAATTTTTGTTATTTTATAATTGATTATAACCATAGTAAATTAATATGAAATTAAATTTGTAACTCCTCAACTAAAATATCAGTTGACCTGATGATATATTTAATGAGTTTTATTTTTTAGTAAAAGATGAAAGACAAGATAACTTGTTTAACGATTTTCCAAAGAAACAAGAAAATGCTTTACAAAATTAAAAATATTTGATGATTCGTGTAGCGTTGTTACAATAAATTAATATACTTTATCTAAGACCATATATGTAAGTAGGCCATTAAAAACAATTTGCAAGAACAGTAAATGCGTTTTTACGGTTGCTAAGGGTTTACTGCACTAGTTACGTAATATATATATATATATATATATATATATTACGTAACTGTTCTCGAGAAATTTTTCATTTGTTAGGTGGTGCTGTTTGACAGTTGATATAACCTAACTAATATTCTGTAATTGCTCTTATTATTATTTATGGTCGTAGATAAAGTATAATACACAACTCGAATTATAACGCAATTACATTGCTCGTGAAATTTCTCTCGTGCGCAACTTTTTCACTCGCACGTAGTGTACTTGTACAATTCTCGTTATGTAATATACTATTTGAAGACATTTTTTTAAAATTTGTATAAATATTAAAAAATAATTGTTAGTTGCTTTCAAAGTTTTGATTAATTTTCAACAACCAAAATATAAAAAAGTTCATCATATCTTTACCTACCTCATCAAGTGGACACCCAGTAGACATCAACCTTCCCTGGCTCTGCACCAGCAGCAACTTCAGTAACTTGTCTTTAATGTCAACAATGGCACTAGGTCGAGCGCGATACATTTGAATCTTCAGGGTCGCCACTGTGGTCAATTCACCGAGGATGTCACCTACTGTGATAACAGGATCATCGGTAATCTGGTCGAATGAAAGTGATTTCCAGTTCTTCATAACAAGAGAACCTGAAGAAAAAAGAGAAAGAATTCATATTAATTTTGTACAAAATGTTAAAATGAAAATGCATACAAAAAAGACAATCTACAAAGCTATAGTAGAGCCAATACTGACATATGGAGCCGAGTGTTGGCACATGAATACTAGAGATCAACAAAGAATTCAAGCAGTGGAAATGGACTTTTACCGTCGAGCATGTCGTATATCAAGACTGGACCATATAACAAATGATATGGTAAGACAGCGAGCAGATGTGAACGAAAATGTAATAGATCGCATAGAATCAAGACAACTTATTTGGTACGGACATGTCAAACGAATGACTGACGAAAGATGGCCACAAAGAATGATGAACTACCGTCCAATAAATAGACGGAAAAGAGGAAGGCCTAGAAGAACGTGGGAGCAAGGAATATCAGAGTTCATGGAAATACGGGCTCTAAAAGAAGATGACTGGGAAGATAGGTCAGAATGGCGATTGAGGTGCAGGAAGCGGCGACAGCTGTAGGACCCCTGCCCATATATATATATGTTAATTGTCATACAAAACCGAATCAAAAAACTTTTGAGTTGATAAAATTTTTCGAGCCCCTTGAAAATGAAACAAAGCACCAATAAATCAATTTTTCTTAATAAATAATAATCAGCTGATTAATTCAATTTTGTTTTAAACTTGTACCATCGCCGGGAGTAGTACCTACGGCTTTTGATTACATACAAAGTATTTTTACATTTTGGGAAATAACTAAGGAGTATATTACGTATTGTTCATAGAACAAAAAGATTTTTTTTCAGTATTCACAAATCTAAGGAACATTATACAACATATACATGATTGTTTGTACTGTGGGCCAGTGGCATTAAAACCATGATCTTAATTTTGCGAATTTAAAAAAATCTTACTGTTCATTTAAAGTTCTTTCTCGAAATATGAAAACACCCTGTATGAAGATTAGAAAATAATAAGTAATTACAATAAGAAGAAAGTAATATAATTAATTGTAGTAATTCCTTAATTCAAATTTGACATCTATAATTTGTTAGGTGAATATTTCATATTCTGTTGGTAAAATGGCGAGCAAAAACAAAGCGAGGCCACTTACAAATAAATGAAATTTGCTATAAATTGCCTTTGGAACAGCAAGCGAGTTTATTAGACCAGCAGTAGTCAAAATGGTGGTTCACTTGTATATATTTGCAATTATACTATATATTTATTTTGAGTACTGATTTGACTATCGATTTAGGGTCATTTGTACGAACTATGGTTACAGTATTTTTAGTAACTAACAATTGATTAGATATTGTAGAATGGCAGATTAAACATACAATTTACATGTATTTTTAACGAGGTGTTAGCTTGTTACGTAATTATATGTATATATATATATATATATATATATATATATAATTACATAACAACTGAGCATTGTACAACTGATGCTTAAGGTATCATTGATAAAGTGCAAGCACAGTCAAAACTTGGTTTTCTATACATATATCAAAAAAATCGCATCAAATTTAATTTGCGGTTTTGGAGGTATTAATAGAAGTTAACAAAATCTACACAAACGGTGCCAGAGTTCCGGCCCCTCGCAGCGACTAGGCCCTGAGGCATGCGCCCTTTTGCGCCTCATGGTTAATCCTAGCCTGTAGTCAGAGTGCATTGAAGGATATTAATTACCGTTATTTTGACTTATCTGTTTTCATGTAAAATATACTTATGTACAGGTATATGTTGATGAAATTGAGGATGAGAGATTGTTTTTTACGACCTAGAAATAAATAGATGGATATGATTGAAGATTTGTTGAGCTAACGAAAGATGACACGAGCTTATATAAAAAGAATAATCAAATGTGGATGCACCGAAAGTGATGTACCAGGATACAAATATTTGGCGAAGATAATTGCGGAATGAATTGAATGAATAAATGATCAGTTAATATTTCCAGGATTTGCACTACCTTATTAAATGGGACATAATCTGATATTATGTATTAAACCACATCCGCACCAAGCGAATAAAGTTGAATATATATAAACAAATACAGTGGAACACGAACATACACGTACGAATATTCGCAGTAATTTTTTTCTACGATTAGTAAAGAGGTAGACTTTTCGAACCTCATTTAGCGATAGAAAGTGATCAATTGCAGATTGGCTTTTTGTAGACCGTTGTTACCGGCAAAGGAGCATTTTGAAGACATTTGCTATTGGCAACGGAGCAGTGGCACGTTTAGGCATAGGCACACTGGGTATACGCCAAAAGCTCTGTATTTTACGGACCACAAATTGAATAATCTATAGTAAAAAACAAAAACTAAAAGAGCTTGCAAACAGCGAGTACCAATAGAAATATTAAATTTTTACATTGTAATACAAAGTAAAAGAATGACGCACAAAGTTGTTTTGGGAGCTCTGACGTAGGGAGAGGGGTCAATGCGACTCCCATCCTGGTGTCCGCGTGCCTTTCTCAGTCAGTCAGGGTGCTAGCTTACTGACTAATTTTGTAAATTATTTATGAATATCGTTTGTTTAATAAAAAAAATTGAAAATATGATTCAGGTAGCTATTTAGTTTTCATATACAATTGAATTGTGAAACTAGGGCTACAAAGTCATACTGCGCCAAGGACCTTAATTAATACGAGTTTGAACGGGCCACCTACCAACATTCAAAATTTTTACTTTCAATTCTTGGTATACTATTGTAATGTTCGTACATGTTTTCCAGTGACCCGACTATTTATGTAAAAGAAAATAACTGTGTCGTTCAGCCATCAATCACCGGTGAAATTTTTGCACTACTTCGTGTTTATTATTATTTTTATTATTATTCTCTTAGTGAGGGCGCAGTAAAAGTCTATAAAATAAAATAAAGTCTTTCTCACCTCTCGCAGCAGCCACACTCTCCGACGGGTACCCCAGCCGGTGAAGAGCTGCTTGCACCAGCTCCTGGAACGGTGTGTTGATGGGAATGATGACGAAGCTGTCCGTTTCCACTACTGGCCGCCGTCGCCAACTGCTCCCATGCGAGATCCGTGGCTCCTCCAGGCTGCAGATGGCCTCCACTACGCAATGTACCGGCAAGGATTTGCCTACAAACAGAAGAAATACATCGAGGTGATGAATATTAGGAAGTTCAATTAAAATTATAAATACATTTAACAATATTGATCATCACATTTCATGGTCAAAAATATATTTATTTATTTATGTTACTCTGTACAACAGGAATTTTATCCCAATTACAGTATAGAGTCCGCACTCTCCAAGCCGCAGTGTGGTAGTTCATATAAGTTTAGCTTGAATGAGATTCGAACTCGGGATCTCCGGATTCGAATTCCATATTGCTATCCACACCACCGTACTGACGGACAGATATGTTATGGGCCTTCTTTAACAACAAACATGATAAGAAGGACTGAACGGGTTCAAGAAGGAAAATCCTCATTTTAAAGAACTTTATTTACTTAATAATTATGGCTTGTGTCCTTTTTCGAATGAAAATTGTACATAAGTGGATAAAGCGAATGCTTGACAACTATTTTTAAAAATTAATTCTAATTTGAATAATTATTTTGGTAAAAAATTTAATTTGTAAGTTTAACTATAAAAATTGGTTTAAAAATGTAAATTTGAAATAAAATAAAAATATATCACCAGTCTTTTTACCTTTTACCCATTACGGGACGTGGCATTCTAACGTAGCAGATATCGGTAAGTGATATATTTTACGAATCAATATATGTACAGGCAGATTCAAAAAGTAGATTAGCTATCAGTACCATTTTTAGTTACAATATTATCTGTGTTTCTAATTCATAAAAACAATTGATAATTATAGCACCAAGTTATGTTTTATAAATAGCTCTAATTCCAATAATTTTAATCCAGAATAAAATTAAATCCCGTTTATGAATTTGCTTGCTAAGAACTATACTTTAAAATGAGTAACTTTAATTATTTGGCTTACTTTTTAAAATTCGAAATGTACATACGACCAACCAAATTCGTTTCTATTTAACTTAATCTTATACGATGTACTTTATTAATTCTCGGTGAAGAACAAATTTAAAATTTGAAAATAAGATATATGTTAAAGTGCTAAGTTGACGTTTCAAAATCTTTAAATGTTTTCCAGTAATCTTTAAAATTATTTTCCTGTAGAAACACTACCTAATACAACTTAGTGCGCTCAGTCCTTGATGTAAATATTAATAACAAATATTACGTCATAAATAAATGCAGGCAATCGTACTCTAACGAATAAAACCGAGCTAAAACTTGTGTTGACTAATTAACAATCAAAATGTTGTGCATTCAAAAATCTCGCTAACTTTTAAATAAAAAAAATACGATTATGTCTGAATGATTCGAATTCCACTATAAGCTGTAGGTCCACTATACGTGTAATTGGAATAAAGTTCATGTTGTATAGAATCACAAAATAAATAAATAAATGAACCAGGTATAAATAATTCTAAAGATTACTGTGAAATATTATAGATAGACATAAGATTTCATAAAAAGAAAATGAAGTTTGAATTGAACTGATTGGAAAACACAATCATCCACAACACAATGTAAAAGTAATAATGGTTTAACTAAAGAAATACAACATAAAGACATTTTCGTTCGCGTGAAACGGAAATACATCTCGATGTGGCGCCAGTTCCCTAAAATCTTTCCGCCATTGCGACTTTAATGGAAACATATAAAACGGAAAAGTATGTTTCCTAGATAAGATTCCCGACAGATCAATTGATAGCACGTGCGCGAAATTCAGACGTTTAATGCCACCGCTACAAACATTTCTTCATTTCCTTTTCAAGTTAAAAAGTGATGATATTGGATCATTCATACGTTCGAGAACAAGCTACATGCTATACGCTACAAGCTACAAGCTCGCAGGTTTGAACTCTACAACTCGACACGGCGCGGCGTGGCGTGGCGACAGATACAAACAGAGAGCTTTCATTATGTTTGTGTTGAAGTGGTATTGAATTGTTACTTGATGGAATTGTGATTCTCGCTTCGTGATCGTGCTTGTGATTACTGTTCGTGCTTCAACGTGGCGGCAACTTGTATCGGTAGTCCAACAAATTCAGATATTAACAAGAAGATTCTCTTTTCATTTCAAGATTTTAAAATTATGTATGTACAGGTTCTCATTCTACTGGTATGTATCATTTATACATATGTCGAACATTAATAGTTATATATTTCAAGTGATATTTTAATCGGAAGTCTCGTAAACGTTTAAAATCACTTGATGCTCGTGGTACATACATTTTTCCAACCAACAGCGAAAAATAAATACAAATATGTATCCAAAATATTATAAAATATTTACGATAAAAATAATAGTAAATTTCTTACTTACCGCAGTAGGATAAGTTACTCATTACATACTTGATAACAGGGATGAAATGATATAACCAAATACCTACATCTAGATAGTAGATATTTGGATATAAATATACACGTGTTGATAGTAGAAAAATATAATTTTTATTGAACTTTCTAAAAAAGTTAACATTTACGTACGCAATTCAGTTTAGGAACTCCATGTTTTTTGTACAATGCTACTTAATTTTAGGTTGCTATTTGCGACAATGTCCACTAAAACTACTAAAATATTTATTGTAAATAAATTTTATCTACGACCATATATGTAAGTAGGCCACTGAAAACAATTTGCAAGAACAGTAAATGCTTGTTTACGGTTGCTAAGGGTTTACTGCACTAGTTACGTTATATCAGAGTTCGTAAAGATATATATCAGATAAATATCACTTTTTGGATATTTATTTTTTAATTTTAGTTTTTGTACACATTTATTATCACAATAGGAAATACAAAATAAATTATTACTCCTAAATAAAAAATTAATATAGGTAATGAAAAAAAGTAAATATACATTGAATGGATACACAAATATTATATAGTACTAAGAATAGTAAGAATATTTAAATAATCCTATATCCTAAATAGGGGCAAATCATCATCTTCTGATGAACTTCCTGAACATAGCGTTGCAGATAGACTCACTTGGCCAAATCCAATCTAAATTAGTTTTTTTTTGTAATTTCTTTTTGGTTTAAATATTTAAACATAAAAACTAATTTACCGGCATTGTCGTTACCGAGACGATTACGTAATTGAGATTGGACAATGCCAAAAGTGGAGAAATATCGTTCCAGCCCTGCTGTGGCTGTTACAGCAGTGTGTAACTGTTCACATAGTTCAATAAATGTACTTTTATTTGTCCACTCTGACTCATTGATAGTTACACTTTTCCACCATATTAAAGGATTTGTATTTCTAAAATGAGTACCAAATAAAAATTTTGGAAATGGTTCAGACTTTGCCGTTAATGACATCACAAATGGCACACAATTTGGATTTATGTCGTTGATGTGAAGTTAGTCAAAAGCTAGTAAAGTAAGAATTATCTTTAGAATATAATTTTAACAGAATTAATGAAAGTAATAATGAGAGGTATACTGTATTTATTATAGACTATTTGATATTTTTATATAATGGATATATATCTTCGAACCCTGTTTATAATTCAATTTTCCCAAAAATTCTTAATCGTAGGATTATTAAAACGAAAATTTACATACATATGTATTTTGACCCACTGAATCCAGTGGTGCAATCTTCAAATGCATATGACTTCTGGGTTTCGAGAAAATGTTAAAAAACCGCTTTATGCGATTTTTTTGCCGGAAAAATGAAAAAAAATAAAAATCGCTGAAACTATGTTTATAAGTTAACTGAAGCACGAGAAAATTAATGCCGTTGAGCGCGTTTTCATATCACATTTAGTTTTCGAGATATAGCCTCGGAAAAGTAGAAAAACTGAAAAATTCGAAAAATTTCACTTTTCCGGAGGCTATATCTCAAAAACTAAACAAGATATGGAAATGCGCTCAACGGCGTTGAATTCCCCGTGTCCGAATTGACTTATAAGCAAATTTTCATACAATTTTAAGCAATTTAATATTTTTAATTATTTCCTAAGGGGTACCCCTTTGGTTTTTTCAGATTTTAATTCAATTTTCCCAAAAATCCTTAATCGTAGGATTATTAAAACGAAAATTTACATACATATGTATTTTGACCCACTGAATCCAGTGGTGCAATCTTCAAATGCATATGACTTCTGGTTTTCGAGGAAATGTTAAAAAACCGCTTTTTGCGATTTTTTTGGCGGAAAATTGAAAAAAATAAAAATCGCTGAAACTATGTTTATAAGTTAACTGAAGCACGAGAAAATTAATGCCGTTGAGCGCGTTTTCATATCACATTTAGTTTTCGAGATATAGCCTCGGAAAAGTAGAAAAACTGAAAAATTCGAAAAATTTCACTTTTCCGGAGGCTATATCTCAAAAACTAAACAAGATATGGAAATGCACTCAACGGCGTTGAATTCCCCGTGTCCGAATTGACTTATAAGCAAATTTTCATACAATTTTATGCAATTTAATATTTTTAATTATTTCCTAAGGGGTACCCCTTTGGTTTTTTCAGATTTTAATTCAATTTTCCCAAAAATCCTTAATCGTAGGATTATTAAAACGAAAATTTACATACATATGTATTTTGACCCACTGAATCCAGTGGTGCAATCTTCAAATGCATATGACTTCTGGTTTTCGAGGAAATGTTAAAAAACCGCTTTTTGCGATTTTTTTGGCGGAAAATTGAAAAAAAATTTAAATCGCTGAAACTATGTTTATAAGTTAACTGAAGCACGAGAAAATTAATGCCGTTGAGCGCGTTTTCATATCACATTTAGTTTTTGAGATATAGCCTCGGAAAAGTAGAAAAACTGAAAAATTCGAAAAATTTCACTTTTCCGGAGGTTATATCTCAAAAACTATTTGATATTTTTATATAATGGATATATATCATTGCAAAAATATGACGATATATATCAAAATAAATATCATGATATATATCGATCGATATATATCTTCGAACCCTGCGTTATATATATTACGTAACTGTTCTCAAGATATTTTTTCATTTGTTAGGCGGTAACACTGCTGTTTGACAGTTGATGTTACGTATATAACCTAACAAATATTCTGTAATTGTTCTTATTATTATTTATAGTCGTAGATAAAGTATAATATACAACTCGAATTGTAACGCAATTACATTCCTCATGAAATTACTGCACTCGCCAAGGCTCGTGCGCAACTTTTTCACTCACACGTAATGTGCTTGTTACAATTCTCGTTATGTAATATACTATTAATGTCTGTGGTTATAATATAAGGAAATCGTATATTCAGATAGGTACTGTTTATTACGTATTAGAAGAATAAGTTAATTACACTAAAGTATAAGTAAACATTTTAATATTATTTATAATAGTTATTTATGGAACAAGTACATAATGCAGGACTTTATTGCATGATCCGTAGCAGTGAAATTCTTACATAGTTATATTTCAAAGTATGCTATATTGTTGTTTTTGTTTCGCAATATTATTTATAATTGTTAAATTTGTCAAAAAAAGTTAAAAACTGTGTTCATACTGCCTGAAAACTTAGAAGAATCCCAACAGAAGTAAAAGAAATTACATTAAATGCAAAGGAATTCTTTATTTTTTGACACTGGCAGTTCAATTTTGCTATTTTATCGTACTAGTTCAATAAAGTGTCTTAAATTAAGTAATTATGATGCAGTGGGCTATAAAATGTTTTAATTTAATTAAATCTGCACATGTCCAGCATTGTAAATGGTAATATTATTCTGTTTTATATCGTAGTAAAGCAATATTTAATCTGATATTTAAAGATTTTACTTTGAATAATCTTTTAATATTGTATACTATACATAGTATTATATTCAAGTGAATTTGAACCAAATAGATCTATCAACTATTATGATGCCTTTTCCTTAATCATGAGTTTGAAAGCTCTGCATTTTCATATGTCAATAGATGATACTTTTTACTGAAAAGTGTGATTACTAGTCATCACCCACATATGTTGGTGGAAGATGAGTCATAAGGGTGATTTGTATCTGGAGAAAAGTTTATACATGGACTGAAATCGATTCCGGATCTGTAAAGCCATCGTCTAATGTTACCAAAAAAATATTCAAGGGTGATCAAACATAAGTGTGTTGGAAAGTGTACAACGACTTTTTGAGCACCTGTATTATTATTATTGTAGGCGCGGTGGCCGAGCGTGTTAATGCACATCTCTTAACATACTGTGACGTCACCCGAACCAAGGTTCGTCAGTTCGAATCCGCCTGCCGACAATGTGTGATTTGTCGTTAAATATAAAAATACAATTACAGGTATTTATCACACTCGGGAGCTATAAGTTAGTCACTTATACGCCTTAAATAATTTGACTAAAGAAACCGGCAGTACGGCAGTGTAAAAACTGCGGCTCGGTGTGCACGGCCCGTATTTTCCGAAACGGAATGATGGGACATCATCATCATCATTATTATTATTATTACGTAAAAACCTGAGCCATTTTCTGGCGATCAACCATATGTATATTGTATGTTTTTAAACCGTATTCTTTCATTCGTAAACGAGAAGACTTTATTTTAAATTTGAGTTAGGTTTTGTATTTGTTTCTATGGTTCATTTTTTTCAAAAAGTTATTTACAGCATTAATATTACACTTTAGTACTAAATCAATAGAAGTAATTTCAGAAAATTGCTTCTAAAGCGGTTCAACGAAACGGTTATTTTACATTTTTCTATAAGAAAAATAATCTGAAGATTATTCTATTTTGTATGAACCCTCCTCAAATATGAATCGCCAAAATGCACTGTTGCGAATCAATAAAGTATGAAATTTGTTAACAAACAAGAAAATTTATAAATGATGAACATGTAATATACACCTACATACAAATCTAGAGGTACAGCAAAATAATGTTGACATTTAAATTTTGCCAGGAAAAACATTTGTGTATGGATAATTTTGTTGAGGAATGGATTCATAAATATGTGGAAAAGGCAACGTGACAGATAGGTTATGTTGTATATATTAGAGATGGGCGAATATCATCCGCGAATAGTCGAATGCCGCGAATATTGACATTATTCGATATTCGAGATTTTCGAATATTAACGTCAGTATAGCGAACATTCGAATACCTCGAATATCGCGCCATATGTTGACCTCAATTTTTGACTATGGTTTCCTTTATCATTTGTACATAAACTTAAAGCTACTACAATACTTTGAAGTTGTTAATAACAAAGATAATTTGTTTCAAAACCATGAAGACGTACCATATTTCAAAGTTGTTTTTGGCCAACATCAGCCCGTACGTTTCACCTTAAATTTGAAGTTTTCGTCTTTTTCTTAACAATTTCATTCAAATAATGAAAAGGGCATAATTAAATAATTATTAATAATAAAAAATTAACTTTTAGGAGTTTTCGAATATTCGTATTCGAGAAATTTGGTATATATATATATATATATATATATATATATATATATATATAAAACACTCTTTGAATAATTGTAATAATTAGTTTGCAAATATTTGAATGCGATTCGAATGTCAGGTAACCGTTTAAAAAATATTTAATCGCGAAAACACACAACACAAACCAAATTCAAGCCACTTAGTTGCGACTATACAGCTTAAATCCAGGCAATATTGTACCATTACTGTTTAATGGGATGCCTGACATACAATGTTTTAATCTATTTTACAATAAACAATATTGAAAGATTTTACACAAAAATACAAGTATAACACCTTGCTGATTGAACTAAAATAGTCCAGGTTCTAATGTGTACAATATATGGTGTTTTTAGTTTTGTTAGAATATTTTCAACATAGTTTGTGACATATTGACAAAATGCGACGTGTTCTAAATAACAAATAAGGTGAGATCAATTTAACAATAGTATTGTTTTTCTAAGATCATTAAGTAATACATTCATTATATATGTGTTTCTTGACAGATAAAGCTGTTCATTATTCACAGTTGTAAGTAATAATTTAATACTCACGGATTGTGGCCAATCACACCGAGGATGACATAATAATGCAACTAAAGTCCGACATTTACGTCATATAATCCTTAAAAATTATTCGCCTATGATCCACATGAGTAATAACTATATTTACACTCTCGTTGAGTAATATATACGCTTCCATTCTTATTCTTATAGTTAATCATGCCTAGAACACCTTAAAATCAATATTTATTAAAAAATGGGTAATCTAATAAATATGGCGATAATGCTAAAAAATGCTAAAATTGTATCTGCAATTTATTGCTACTATCAGTTTGTTGCAATTTGCAATAGCAGCAAAAGTTGTTGCTCAATGTAAAATAGACTTTATAATGGTTCTTTTCCACCTCCACAATAATAGAAATAATTTGAGATAAGAATATAAATCACATATCGAACTATTATGACATTTATGCGTTTCATAAAAATATATTAAAAAAAAAGTGGAATATTTATTTATTTACTATATTCCCCAATAGAATTAGAAAATAGGGACTCTCTGAAATCAATCTGTGTTTTTTTGAGTGAACTAATATCTTTAGCAAAAAATGTTATATACATAAAATGATAAGAAATAACTGGCTAATTTATCAATAATAAAAAACTCTATATTCCTACAGTCGTTCTCGAACAGTAGAAAAAATATATAGTTTTGTAAATAGTAACCTATACGTATAATTTTCAAGTTCATAGAGAATTGTCTTGTGATTTCAACGATATATATATATATATATATATATATATATATATATATATATATATATATATATATATATTGGGTAGGTTGTATAACAACTATTTCAAGAAAATAGTATAAAAATTAGAAATAATGTTACAATATTGAAATAGGCTATAAAATAAACAAATGATACAGGTGACTGATAGTTTTGTTACTTATGCTACTAATTACTTGTCTTTGCGATTATTTATACTAATAATTATTATTTTATTTGCTCAACAGTTTATACAACAATAACATGACAAACATGAAAATTATAAAGATATAAGCAACAATATATCAACAATCGAAATTTATGCACATACGAGTAATAAACTGGTGCTTTATATAATAGATAAGTTCTATTTGGTGAGTAGTAAAATGTGTTAAGAGATCTGCACGAGCGTCTTGGAACAAGAAATCTTACTGAGCAGATCAGATTTATATTTTTCATATACAGGGTTATTAGTAAAAAGTGGCTTTACAGTTGTAAGAACTATCTATCACCTGAATCAATTGCATAACCTACTTCTATATTGTATTCTAATTTTTAATACCGTTTCTCTCGAGAATCCAGTTCGATGCCAACTACTCCTGTGGCTTCCCCTCCACTTACCGAGATCTGCTACGTAAAAATACTATTTTGTTTTATCATTTGAGAACTACTGGTTGAATATAGGATTTGTTATTATACTGATAATCATTTTGTGTAAATAGTAGTTTACTTGAAAGTCATTAGTTCGCCCAAAAAAACACTGATTATTTTCAAAAGAACAGCCTGTATAAGTTTTGTATACAATTTGAAGCCAGCAAGTTATCTATTTTCAGTATTGTATCGCAATTAGTAATCACAGTAAAGTCATCAAACATCAAGCCCGCCTCTGGGCTAAACGAAATGACACTCTATTCGAACGTATTCATCGAGTTATAAATATAGCTCAAGGCAACAGAGCTACAGAGCGATCAGAACAAGCCTCAAGTTTAAGAAAAAGATAAGGTTTGACAGATGGAGCCACGTCACTTCAGGGATGATACTTACGAACTTCACGCTACTTTCGAGTCTCTGACTCTGATTGTCAGTGAGTGTGAAACACCTTACCACCGTGCTAATGGCCAAGCGTTTACGTTTATCTATGTGGCAGTTTATTTTTATTAACATCTTTTCTCGTGTCATTTCATTTGTGGTTTGTACGAGGTGTGAGTGTCAGCGAACGAACTGAACGGGAATGTGATGTAGTAACTGTGGTAATGTTTGTAAACACGGATGTGAGTTTAGGTTTAGATTTGACGTTTAACTTATATACTAATGGATGCTCATTCAGATTACAGAGATGACTGCACACATAAACATGAATTATCTGTACTCTCAAGCAGCCAGCCTATTGATACAGTCATGAATATTATATTGGTGTAACGATATACCACCATCTTAGAATAAGCGTAATATGTTGTTCAAATTGCAAGTGTTTTATAAATATTTGTATTTCTGTATTTTTATTCTGATTTCTGAAGTACATGTTTCAAAGTTTAGATAGGCGTGATGATTTATTTATTTATTTTTACTAATATTTGCTCTAAAAAAATACTAATTACAAATTTCAATTGGTAAATATTCTTTTTAAATAATAGTGTCACTGTATACGGCTTTTGTGTTAAGTCGATTAGTATACGAACACATAACAAAATAGAGAGAAAAATCGGAATTAGATCAGATTTGAATTAAATGGGGCCCATCCGTAGCTCAGCTGGTTAAGAACAATTGACGGGATTTCTAAAATTTCAGGTTCAAATCCTAACGATATCTCATTTTTTTCTTTCTATAATTCATTTTAGTTTCACTTTAATTGTAAATTGGGTATAGACAGGTTTTTCACTTACAATATAAGTTTTATAACTACATAAATTAAAAATAATTTATTTATGGTCAAATGTGAATTAATAGGAATTACAATTCGGAAAATACGTATAGAAACCGCAACCAGAAAAATAATTGTTAATAGCAGTTGTTTTGTTTGTTTCTTGTATTCAAATAAAACATTTTTTTAATTGACGTAAAAACAAAATTATTTGCCAGGCTTTGAACCTGGAATTTCTTATAATTTCCAGCCAAATGCCTTAACCTAGCTTATGAAAACAATTTATTTATTTGTAAATTTGACTTTAAAAAATTACGTGTTGAGTACATCAAATGTCTAAAAAGAAAACACATTTAGTGTTCTTCAATGATAATCGAACACTTGTCAATTTGTTTTTTTTTATTCCTTTCAAACTCTTTCAACTCTGCAGTGCATATTCTGAATCTCCAGAACATATTATAGTAAATCTAAAAAATGAATCTTCTGAAACCATATTGAAATCTGTTGAAGACACGATAGGTAGTGTGTGGTATTTTTGAGCATGTGTTAGTGTTGGTAAAGTATCGAATACAGGTTTCGTATCCCTCAGTGCCACACGAGCTACGACACATTCGACAGTGAACTGTGAGTGTAGCGCAGGTATTAGTCTGCTTACTGGCCGTGCTTGCTTGTCTATGCTAATCCTGTTAGGTTAAGAAGGTTTCTGCATATTACAGAGCTTTAACTAGAACAACTCAGACCTACCTTCCTCGTCTTACGGATTAGTTAGCTTGACTTGAGCTTACTTGCGTGGGCTTGCCACAGTTGCATCAAAGAAATCCCGTGCCCCGTGCCGTGTCTAAAGAATATACTCGTACACGTCGTTGTTTCACGTCTCGTGTTTCTTGTCACGGTTCCTAACCTAACGTGATCGTATCGTTATCGTGAGCAGTGAGTTGTGTTGCAGTGCGCATGCGTTCATGTGTTAGGTATCCATTTGCACTGCTGCTACTTTCAAGTTAGGTTTCGGATTAAGGACTAAGTTTCATTTAAGCTTCTCACTCTACAACAGTGCAGGTTCATTCATAACAGATTTTCTATTAGTTTTTAGTATAATTAGCTGTATTTACATTTCATACAGATGCACATACCAAATTTTTAAAATACTCTTTGGGGATCGTGATTTCACGGCTGGTTACTGCGCTTACCGAGATTTGCTATGGCAGAGTGAACGCCAAACCCAGTAATGGGAAAAAAACTTCATGATATAATTTTTATGCGTCCAAAATGATAGGTAAAAACATACGTAACACTCCGCTATGCCTCGTAAAATAGAGTAGCACGAACCCTTTAAACATTCACTGAATAAAACAATTACACTTTTTGTTTAATTTCAATAATTACTACTAATACTATGAATTTAAAAAAGCATGGATGCCTTCAACAGAAAATTGTAATTTCTTTGTTATATGCTTCTTAGTTACTTGTTTCTGACGAAGGTGTACGTTTAGTACAAAAGTGTATTTCTTTATATTATGAATTCTGCAAAAAAAAATATTTTCTTATTTATTCGATTCATCCTGCACTTAATTTCCGCTAAATATATCTATCTCGACACATCACTTTTGCTTCATCCACATTCATAATTCCATTTATATCAAATCTAAATCTTTGGTTTAGATAACAAACATTTAATAATGTCCTTGCTTTTATTTTTAGGTCGTCCACATAATCATTTATCGTCAGTCACAAAAATGTACTTGTTTCAAGAGTATTTCATTCAATATACATTCCACATATTCTAAATAACTCAACTGACACGCATTCATACTTCTAACAGCATTCTTATCAATTCCACATTCATCATACACGAATAAATTCTGATCACATTCAAGATACATTTTGTATATTTTAATATATTTAATACATATTTTATTTCGCTTTAAGCCCCCATAATAATATGGGTAATAATTGAAAAAGTTTTGTGTTTTGATAATATTTTCATGCGTATTAAAAGAAGACATGATATTGAAAAGTTTGAGAACTATTAGATCTAGATTATGTACAAGGATAATCACATTGTGATTCAATTATAGGGAAAAGTTGTTGCAGGTCACAACGGAAAATTCAATTTCCTGTAAATTTTGCAAGTTATTACATTAACTAATCATGAAACTACCTACCTATGTATTATTGTTTTTTTAATTTTTCATTTCATATGTTTATTTGTTAGTTTTGTAATTTCATAGAAACAAAATACACAAATAACTATATCAAAGCATACATTTTTCGGCAAGAAATTATGTTGTATAATTCGGTCAAATTATTGGCCGGTCCGGCCGAAACCGGAATACCGACTTGAAGACCAAATCGGCCGGATTATCAAACAGATTTTCGTGCCATGATTAAAATCTAATTAACTAACGATAATTTAACTCGTGTATAAAAAATACTTACAGAATCATAAAACGCATTTGACATCGGATAAATACTGTTATCTACCTTCATAACATTGAAAATGGCACAAATATAAATGTCCTATTTAATAAATTACTCCATTTAGTAAATAATTTTTTGTAATTTTTTATTTTTATTAAACTTCATTTAAATAAATTTTAGAAAGTTCTTATTGATATTTCAGTCATAATGTTATTTTTTAAATCTGTTACGTCAGACTTAAAGAAATGTGAACCTCAAACACATAAATAATCTATTTTCCCAGATAAAAAAATATATAAATTCATAACAAATAATTAATTAATCGATTATTTCAGATAGAAAAATAAATAAACTGTTTGTCACAGTCATAGGTTTAATTACCACTGGTACAATTTGCTAATATAGACCATTCAGCATGTCTTTCTCCTCACTAATTTGTGTAAAGTTTCGTGCAACGTAAGCAAAACAATAACCTCAAAATTACTTGTTATATAGACGAAACCAGAAGACATGAAAAATAGAAAGAATTCTGAATAAACTAAATGTGCAAGAAGAAAGGGTTAAAGAAAGATCGCAATTCTCTAACGTCAGAACACATAGCATTGACATTTCAAATAACTTAGTAACTAATAACATTTTTGAAACTTGTATCATCTTTGGTACAAAATTTTTGGGTCTATTCTTAATATAAATGACTAATTTACCATTTGATGACTATAGTGAAAAACTCCATTATCACTCGATGCTTATTTTTTTGCAGAACAAATGTTTATTTTCTTCACTCAGTGAATACCTTGAGATAAAACAACTGGAGCAATATGACATTAGACAAAATCTCTCCACCTTCGGTGTCGTGAAGAAAGTTGTTGTTTACTTTTCGGTAATTCTGCGTTTCCGCATTGCATTATTTCTCAAACTAACACATGTTTAGAACAATAGCGCCAGAGTTTTTAATTAAAGATAAAATTGTTCTCGGCATTTGTTGTCAAGCAACACGGTATCGTAAATAAAAATTATTGATTTTTTTGTGAAGATATTTTCAGGTTGAAAAGTTCGAAGATGCTCTTGTATATAATATGCTGTGTGACAAACCATAGATAGATGCCAGTACAGGCTTAAGCTCTATACCATTAGAGCGTTATAATTTCACTTGTTTTTACTCCAAAGAAGATTAAATGAATATATTACGAAAATAACTTTCCTGCATATTGCTTAATACTGAACTTGATAATCATTATCTTTCACACTATAAGTACACTTTCATTTTAAAAGTATTTAGATGATTACTTTTTATCTACCAACTAATAAGAAAATAAATGAAAATAATACTGAGTACGAGAAATTAAAATATTTAGAACATAACTTATATATAAATATATTATAATTAAATTATTTAGAACGTTGAATAATAAGAAATTAATTCTAATTACAGTAAAAGGGAATTACTCGGCCGCATTCTTGGATGTAAGCTAAAATCAGTACTTAACGTACTGATCATGAAACAGAAATGTTTCTTTTTTATTCGTAAAATTAAGAGAATTTTTCTGAAAGAACCACTGAATTTACATGTTTCTTTATAAAGAATAAACATAGTTAATTAGATATGTAATTGCATAACGAAATATTCGTAAGCATATTAATTACATTTATTATAAATTATTACTTGTAAGATTAAAGATTAAACAAAATATCTAACAAGTGGCTCAAAACTGTTCGTTTCAGATATGGCGATATTAAATTATCGAATTTTGAAAAAAAAATAAAATGTTGCAGAATACGCCCATATACAGGGTGTTTCTATACCTCTGCACGAAACTTTAATGACATATATAATATGATATGGCACAAACAAAATTTTTTTGAAAGTCGCAAAAATTCGTAGCAAATATTTTAGTGTCACTGGTTTAATACATTTAAATATTTATAATTATGTTACTAATGAAATAAAAGTATAAACGATGCCTACAAATAATCATTTATTAATTAATGCCATGTTTTTTTTTTTAAATTAAATTTACTAGTAAACCAGTGACACTCAAAATGTCCGCTAGGAATGAAATACCTTAATTTTTGCGAATTTAAAAAAATATATTTTTGTTCTATAATATAAATAATACAAATAAATAAATATATCATCACTCCTTTTACTTATTACTGGGTGTGGCACTCTGCCATAGCAGACCTCGGTAACTGACATATTTCTTCGCGTGAAGGGGTAGATTTAATTTGGTGAAAATTGTTTGTCGTCTATGGGGATTGAACCAAGGTTCTCAAGATCCACAGGCTGACTCGATACCACTGAGCCATCTACCCCATACTTTAATCAGTATATATATATATATATATATACATATATAAGGATATAATATTATACTCGGGATAGTTAGTGTGAGAGGGCTGACCGATTGGGCCAGCAGAGTCGAGTGTAAATCCGTTAGAGTCAACACATCAAGACTGTATTGAGTAGTGCTGTGTAAATGTATGTAAAACTATTTATTAAATATATTTATACCTCTATACTTAAATACTTGCGTCCTTCAATCTGACAAGAACCCGTATATTATTTGCTAACTCTCGTCAGAACGAGGAGGGTTACAAATTATATCAATAAAATTTTGTGCAGAGATAAAGAAAAACCCTGTATAAGGTTCCGGACATTAATCTCCAGAGTTATATTTTTACAATTTCTAGCGTACAAGAAATTGTATTTTAAATGTTTTGGATTACTTCTTTCTATATTTTTATCTTAGAGAATTTATAAATCCATTTATATTGAAATAATCCAAATGTCTTATCTAAGAAAGTATAATGTTTGTTTAGTCTCGTAGTCTTGTTAGGTAGTTCGATTGATTTAAAATGTAAACAGGGCTCCGACTCCGTCCCTGTTGGTGTCGTCCTCAGCGCTCAGTCTGGTCTCCTAGGCCCCGTAGCCGTTCTAAATCTCAGCGGACAGAGCTCTGCTCTCCGCTAGACGTAGTCGGGAGCTTTAAGCCAGCTGCAGGATACAGCCTTACAGCCGTACAGCCGGCAACTAATCCCATCGGCTTACCATGCTGTGCATAGTCCACTACTCGTTAATCCCACTAGCAGTAATCCAGCCGGAGACTGACCGACGTCTTAACTAAAGTCTGCGGAGACCCTGAACCCGCGCGCTTCGCCCGTCCTGATACGGAGGAGAATCAGTCGGGTCTTTCCCATCTCGGAAATCACGATTCTCATGCTTAAAAATATCTATTATTAAATTTGTTTGTGTTACCGAGATGAGAGAGTTCGCTGGTCCGGAAGAGAAACGTCATAAGTAAAAAACAAATTGTTCAAAGTGCACTTCTATAATCTAGACTGTAGCAGTGTTGCTATGGAAAGACAACAAAATTCATATTTATGAATTAACTTAATAAATATAATTACAACCCTATGTCGCTTCATTAATCTCGGATGAGATTAACATTCCTTCGCCATAGTCCATTAAATATTGTAAACTTAATTATATGTATACTGAATAGGTTGGCAATTTTGAAAGTATAAACGTCTAAAAAAATTATTTAGCAACCGTTTAACAAATGCATAGAAACATGATGATAACGAAAATGTCAACAACATGAAAACTACTGAAAATAATCACTAAAGTAATATTAATTCTAAACAATCGGCAAAAATGTATATTTAATGGCTTGGCTAGATTCATAGCTGCCATTACAAATGAGATCATCAAAAATGTGACTATACTAAAATTGGTAACCTAGATAAATAAATTTAGAATTTATGCAAATGAAGTTGTCATCAATGGGACTATATTTTGCTTTCTTAAATGTTTCTAAATTATTCAACACTTATTTACACACAATTTGTTTCTCGCGTTTACATTTATAATAACCCTTAAGAAAACACGTAAAGTGTTAATAATAACATAATTATTGGAAAATCAAAGCACAATCTGTAGAGACTGATTTATAAAACTATATATATATATATATATATATATATGATATTTTGAAATTGATAGTGTACGTAATGTAACAATTTCTTTTCGAGGAATTTTGCGTTTTTACATTACATCATTTCACAAGTCAAAAATATGGAGCCGATAAAATTACAGGCTACACTAGCGCCATGGTCTTTCAATAAAAGCTTCCACTGAAGAAGTTGTTACACGTAACATACATGTCTCTGTACTATGCGTATTAGAACTGATAAACTATCGAACGAAACTAACTTCGATAAATCGGTAATCATAATTAAAAGCTATTGATTTATCGATAGTACTACAAATAGTTTAAAAAAATATTAATTCTGACATAAGATACTTTGTTATACACAAAGATTAGTTACAAATTAAGATATACTGTTAATAATTTAACGAAAAAAAAAAATAATTAAAAGGGGCAAATATATAGGTACATTTCAATTATTATAGATACATAATATGTATTGTATCAATCACAGATAAATTAAAGTGTACACGAATAACATCTGTAGACTATAACTAACCAAATAATATTAAGCTCAAAAATGTATAAATCCAGAAAAATTCTATAAATATAATCTTACATATCGATATTCGATAGCATGTAATAAAAATGAAACTATCCACAGATAAATCGATACATCGAAAGTTTATCTATGTTTATAGTCTGAGTTATGAATGGTCGAAATGGAAAGTGCCATTTTGCGCGTTCCGAAACCAACTCATTCCCGTAATAGGCGGTTCATGATTAATACAATGTCCGACGGCCACAACTATAAACCGGACTCGGTGTAAGACGTACGGCGTACCTGACCGTCAGGACTAGGACCTTCCACCGAGCCCTTCTCCACTCCTGAGACTAGTCAGGAAGTCAAGATTATTCTTAAAGAACTCATTCAACACTACTTATAGGGATTCTACCTGTGATTTACAGAAATTTTCAAAAGATTATGTTTTGCATTCTGCTCATTTATTAGGTTTTATAAAAAAGTTTTGTTCTCTTCACTCCCGAGCAACAAATATCTAGTTTCTTTTTTATTCACTCAGTTTAGACTCATATTAAAAAGGCATATATAAGAAAAATATATTTTTTCTACGATTGCTATGAAAAGTTGACAATTACGTTCTCATTTGTCATCGAAAAGTTGACGTTTTTTGTGGAACAATCGAAAAATATCTTTTTTGCGCGTCTCCAATGGGAACGCGCGAAAAAGATGTTAAATGCCCGCGTTTGCAATGGCAACGCGCAAAAAGATATTAAATGCGCGCTTATTTCAATAGTTACCAAGGATACGAACAAAACAGAACAGAAACTTGTCATATTGACAGTTAACAGAACGAATTTATTTTCAGTACGCATACGTTTTTTAATAATTTTAAGATGCAATCGTAGAAAAAATTATGTGTGTATCACGAGCGTGAAGTGTATTTGTTCCTCTTACACTATTACCGTGTTCGAGTAACAAAGAATCAGTTTACGCTCTTAATACACACATAACTATATTTTTACAATTAAATAAAATGTGTAATAGGAAATTGCTGAGTACTTTTAATTGAGATATGTATATTTATATATCTACTACAAGATCTATTTTAGATATTTTTCCAAAAATAATACTAATTATATTATTACGATTAGTAATAATGATTAATTATTTACCATGAATGTTCCTGGAAAAAAATTACTACGTTAACTGAATGTCCTGACTACTAAAGCTATGTAAGGTGCAGACATTTCGAACAGAATTTTTTTTTAAATGTCCAGTTTATTGGACAAATGAGTGAGAATGTTATTTCATATTTAGTGACTTCGTTTATTTATTTAACTGCACAACTTTTACTTGTAAGATAAAAGTTGTATTTACTGCACACTAGAGCAGTGTTTTCCAAACTATTATATATAGACGATCTGTCACATCATAATGAAGTACACGAATGATATTGCATACATTCCTTGCGCCAAATCTATAAATGTTGTGTAATAATGATTTGCAAGTAATTAACAAATAAATTCATTTAAACTGTCAACACAATTATAGTACGCTACTAAAAAATAATAACAATTCTTTACAGTCTGTCCAAAATATAAATTATTTAGGGTTAGTTACACAAAATGATCGCAAGTGGGTTATTCAAATTGATCTTCTATGTGATAAATTTTCCTCGATTTGTTACGCAACGAAAAAACTTAAAAACATAGCTAACTAAAGTACAGTATGGTATTATAGTTTGGGGTAATTCTTCTAAAGTAATTCATTTATTCAAGCTACAGGAACTTATTGTATGAACTATGTTGAGTGCTCCTTGGAAAACTCACAATGCAGATAATTGTTTAAACGTCTCAACTTCCTGACTATTCTTTGCGTACTAAATTACATTTTTCTAAATGTATTATTAGTAATTGTAAAAAGTGTACTTTGATCTTATACATTTTAAGGCACAGCTTAGAAAAATTTAAAGAATCACCTAAATATAATTTAATTACACTGTATAATAAACTATCTATAAAAATAAATAACGTAGTGAAAATAAATTCAAATGATGAAGCTGTTGGCACTCGGTAAAACATGAATTAAAATTAATAGATAAAAATACTTGCTATTTTGTCTCACAAATTTTACTGTACAATTTCGACAGTTACGCCATCGTCAGAAGGAAGAATAAATAAAATAAATAAAAAAGAAATACTTCCTAGTCTCGTTTTCAACTTTAAATTAATGACTTTAATTCAATATGCTAAAAATAACTAAATAAAGAGAAATTGTAAAATGCTTTATAACTGAAATTGCATTTAATCCTGCCCTGTCAATTCCCACGTAATCTCTATCCGGAATATCATAGAAAACATTATTGTAATTATTTTCTTTCCTTAACAATTTGTTGTTTGACTTCATCAGTTTAGATCTTTCATTATCTGATTACAATTTTAATCCTCTAAAGTCTAAAATGGAATCGTTTGTTCCTCTGTCATACAATATCCTTTGTATAACACGGAAGTAGTACGCGAACCTCAACATGTTTCAAAATCAGGAAATTACGTCAAATAAGTGAACTAATAAATATTACTAGAATTGTATATTACTTTATTTATGTTAGTGAGTTATATATAATTATTTATTTTTCACTTCTTATAGAAATTGGATAAGTCCGTTATGGCAACTTGCAAAAATAAAACTTAAATTCTAAACTAGATAAATAAAAGCAAATTGAACAGCAATGTCTATTATTTCATGTCATGTACTTTTGATTTGCTTTTATTTATTCAAATCAATTTAGAAAAATGAAATACTTATGGGCAATAATAAAAATCTTTTATATATATTTATATTTATATATATGAAAATAATATTATTTTGACTCTATCAGCACGTGCGAAATAAATCTAACAAAATATTTAATCTACAGCATTAACCCAGAATCAAATATTATCGCACGGTTATCAAATAACCGTTAAGTCAATATTTAAGAAATCAAATCTACGATCACACAAATACGTAGCACACTCAACAAAGGTTTATTATCAATACCGCATTCTTATTTTCTAACTTTGATTTCCTTGTTTACAACTCCACATACCAAATTACATCAATGTACTTACATCAGTTCAGGCTAACGTCATTTGCACTTGTTAGTCAGAGATCTGATTGCAAAATTAAGTTGAAAACAAAAAATATAAATGTAAACGACATTTCAAATGACTTGACAATTACGTCACTGAATTAGTTTATTTTTATTTACTACATAACAGGAACAAATACCCAATTGTACAGGGGGGCAACAGACACAATCATGTTTTATGCAACAACTTTATTATTTACCAGTTATTTTTATATTAGAACGCAATCTTAGCAAGGCTCGCTTCGCTCGCACTTGATGCTGTAGTTCGCGCGTTTAGAGTCCTGTATAAAAAATTTACATGAGGATTCTCTCCTAAAAAATGACAGTAAATCGAGTAAAAATAAGGTTGACATAGCAGTTCTTTCCCGAAACCAACAGAAAAAGTTTTTTTGCCATTAATTTTAAAGTTAAAATAATACAAAAATTATTTTGTACTTAAATGAATATAAATAAAAATTAGAGAATACAGATTTTCAAAACAAGTAGGCCCCGTTATTGTGAAGGCCCTGTATCATCGATACAGCTGATACAACGGTTCTTGGCCCCCCGCTCGCACTACTATCAAACAAATCTTAAGCCCGTAGAACATGATTAACACATGCAAGCCGTTAAGTTTGATTTTAAATTAAATTGCTTTTTTTCATACTTTTACTTAAATATTAAACGTGTGCTTGGCAAGGCTCACTTCGCTCGCGTTTTAAACAAACCTTTAGAGCGTTCAACGCACACTCCATTTACGCAAGCCATTATATTTGTTTTTGACAACATTTGCATGATTTCATATTACTGTTTACACTTTACCTGAAATTCACATTTTGCCGGTGACAGATATAAGCCTGAAGTAGCTACAAACTTGTGGTATATATATATATATATATAAGTTTTAGGCTATTTTACATGGCGTATCAAAAATTTTAATATGAATTTGGCAAAGATATTCAATGTTGTCAAACTACTCTTCTATTAACTTAGAGGAAAATGCTTCAAACATAACATACAGAGAACTAAACTTTATTCTACATTTTCACTAAAACACGCAAGTGCATAATTTCCATATAGGAATAATTCCAATATTTTATTATCATTTATAAATTATTACTATGATAAAGCGCAGATCATAAGAAAAGTTTCACCAGATATGATTATTTTCTTCGATAAAAGTATAACAACAATCTTTATTTCAGCTGGATGTAAAATAAACAATAGTTATTAAATAGAAAATATATCTAGATATTTTATTTGAATCGGTTTAAATTCTTTCAAGAAGGATTCTATCCCTATTAGAGAAGATATAATCATCTTAAATGCTACTTATTAATCAAGTTATTGAAAAAAATTCAGCGAATAAACTCAGTTTTTTACCATCTTTATAAAGGAGCACTTGTCAAATGAAAAGTTTTGTCTAACAAAGAATCTAATGTGTCTGGCGTTTTCTTTCAATTTATCAGAATGAAGAAAGAATAATAACTAGTACCTAAAACTGAAAAGTTGTAAAAAAAAACCTAAATAGTTTTTTGTGTTGATTAAGCAGAACGGGTATTTGCGTATTGAGGGTATACTGAAAGATTACAGCAGTAGTTGAAATTGTTGTAAACAAATTTTGGACAGCAATTTATTTCAATAAGTGTGTTAATTTATTTATTTAAATAAATAAATATACTATCACGCCATTTACCCATTAATGGATGTGGCACTTTGCAGCAGCAGATCTCGATAAATTATATATTTATTGGCGTAAATAATAAAATCCATTGCTTCCCTGGTTACTTTACAGGAAAAATTGTCAAATGAATGTTTAGAGCAGGTGTTTTCAAAATATGGGTCGCGATCCTCCGGGAAATGACGAAGATATTGGTGAGAGATCCGCCGGATGTTACTCAGAAATTTAAAAATAAAAATGAAACATGTATTCAAAAACAAAATAAAATTAATTCTACAAACTATTATACCAATACACCAAAATTCCTAAGAAACTATACTAAAGATCTCTATGAGAAATGTTTGTAATACAGTCTCTAACATATATCAATTTTGCCTCTTTAAGGGGACATTCTCCTTCTAAATCAGTCTAAATATTACATTTTACTTATTTACTTACTGTCAAAATTAAGTTAAAATATGTATGTGACAACGTTATACAGTTGTTTGTAATTATTGTATGAGTAGATATATTAACTTGTGACAACTTAAAAAATAATTTTCCCACTAGAAAAATAATGCTAATAAAATGTTTATTGATTCTATTTCAAACATTCTATGATAAATGTGTTTGACTATAGTACATTCATTCAACTTCATTGCAAAAATAAATATCTTGTTGTCATAATTGAACTTCTGTGATAATCGTTCGACATATTTGAAAATTAAGACAAATGATTTCTCGTATGTGGCAATAAATTGGAAATGATAAATAATCTATTTGAACATTGTACAGCATGGCTAATTCGAATGTGTACTAAAAAATTGTCTCTGAAAAGTCATCCCAATTCGTTTGTTGCAATTTTGACCATTTTAAGTAGATAATAAATAGTAAAACAGAAAAGTGAGGGTTAAATCTGAGTCTGACGTTCGGTATTAGCAATTCTTCAATAGTGCGGCGCTACTGCTGTTTCCTACTTTACTCTAGTAACTTCAGCTAGTAGCATACAAGGATTTAATGCTACCACTCATTACGGATTATTAAAAATCTTTTCCGATAATACCGAGCACAAAGGCGAAGTAAGGGGAGAGGAAGAATCATTCGTTCCTTTTTTACCGCGGTTCGCTGCGCTCTGAAAATTTCTTTAATCCTTTCTTTCCCTATCGCTTCATCCGCCAGGGAGCGTGTTTTAGAAGCATCCTTTGTTTCAGAGCCAAGGGGAAGGATAATAGTGTGTGTGTGTGTTGTTGTATAATTATTTTTTGATCTGACAGACTCGGAATACTAGTTTCATAGCAACCATAAGGAGATGATTTTCCTAAGGGGCTTAAGTTTTGATATTTTAGTGGTTGAAATTTTTGTGGGGGACAATTATTTAATTGGGACTTATTAACATACATGATTTAAATTTAACACTAATTGCGAAATCCAGAATATTAATACCAGACTTCTTTTTCGCATATCAAATAGACGACTTATAATTGGAGTAAACTCTCCTGAACCAAAGGTCACGAATTTTATAATGTTTTACCTGCTGAAATAAAATTGTCAAGCACAAAAAGGAATTTTAAAATTAAATTAACGAAATTTTTGAATATCAACTGTATCTATTCAGTAATCGAATTTTTTTTTAATTTTGTAAAAATTATTAATTTTATACATACTTTATGTTATTTTATTGACGTCTTCTATAATTACATTTGTAATGAAATGAATGATATTAAATAATAATAATAATCAACCATTTAAATAAGAATTGTAAATACCAAATTTTCAAAAGCTCTTAGTATTTTTAGCATCATATAGTGCTTCGTTTCGTAAAATCGTGGCAAAAATTGTTTCGGTTCGTGAAAATATAACAAATATAGTACCGATTATAGTATAAAATTATTGTTCGCATTCCTGAAAAATATTCAGATTTGTTCGTTACGGTTCATCCAAAAAAGAATAACAGTATTTAAAAAAAACATACTATCATGTTGATTTCACCATTATTTTTATATGGCGTTCCGGTTCGTGAAATTCTCCATTTTGAGCTATCAAATGTTTTTATATTATTTTAGTGAAAAATGATTCAAATAAAATTTGAAAACATTTAGCTGCTATAGCGCGATGCTGATTAAATGATTTAATTTTTTTAATATATTTATGCTACTATTTTATAAAGTGTGTTTTTATATTTAGGAAAAAAATGAAGGGTATATATTATATGACGCAGTGATCATAGAAGGAAAATAAATAAGAACATGATTTTTGAAGTGTACATTTTTAATGACGTTGGGCGACACTAGAAGCAGTTTTTTTCTCATGTATAATGAGTAAATTGACTTTGTAGTATATTTAATTATTAATATATTTGAACTAACTATTAAACCAATGGTATTGAAATTTTTACTTAAAACAGACTGCCTTTAATTTTGTGAATTAAAAAAATCTTCATGTTCTATGATCTGTATTTCATAAAATATATATTCTTAATTATTTTCCCGAAGAATAAAATCACCCTGTATACTATGGTGTTAAAAATTCATATTTCTAATTAAATTTATTTGGGATTTACAGTTGCACAAAACCCTAGTAAAGGGACAAAGACAGAATGATACAATTTACTAAATTAATATAAGCTTTAATCTTCAATAGCGGAAATAAAAGCAAATCGGACTAGAATTCATATTGCAATGATTTTGAATCTGTGATATATATATATATATATATATATATATATATATATATATATATATATATATATATATATATATATATATATATTACCGAATATATGTCTTTTCAATGAACGTCTAGTAATCATCAAAAACTAAAGGGAGGATGCAAGGCTTTTGGGGTCTTTATTTATTTAAAAAATGAACAGTTCTGGAATAAGTGCATTTTTAATATTATTAATTAAGTAAGCAATTAAATTTTTTTAATTTATATTTGAATGATCTAAAAACTAAATATCTGTAGCGATTTTACCTATCTAGTTTTTTAATTTACTGTGGTACGTATCCCAATTTATGTGGATTTGTTATAGACAATGCATAAGTAATGTAAAAATTCTAATGTTTACCAATCATTTTTTATATTAGACTGCATTCGTGGCGTCGCTCATTTCGCAAACAACTCCTAAAGCCGTTGAACACATGCTCTACACAAGCATGCTATTATATTTGATTTCAGCTAATTATTTTGAATTTATTTAAATATTGAACGTACACTACACAAAAGCAATCCTTTAAATTTGTTGTTAGCAATATTTACTTTGCTGCTGACATATATAAATGCATTTGTAATATTGCAATAAAAACATGTGTATCAAGCATAATTAGTAGAATTAGGAACTCCTTGGACATTATATATATATATATATATATATATATATATATATATATATATATATATATATATATATATGAGTTTAAAAACTAAGACTATTATTCCGAGTATGTTTATCAAACCCAACAATTCTCGTATGTGGAAATGTAGTCCTGTAGTTGTACTTTGGAATGAATCGTGAGATATTTTACCGCATAAGACAGTTTTCCAATGAACAATTTTAATCAGTTTTATAGGCGTATTCTGTGACTAACTGTTATTATTGAAAGCCCGTTTAGTACAATAGACGACATTATATAAAATAAAAATTAACAGAGACAAGACACAAAGTACGTCCATTAGAGTTTTAATAATACGTAACCAACCGAATATTATATAACAAAACGATTTAATTTTGGTCTCCTCAATTTCTTCTTCTAATGGCACTACAGCCCGAATCGGGACTGGGCCTACCGGACACACCGAGCCGCAGTTTTTTTTTTTTAATTATACTGCCGTACTGCCGGTTTTCGTAGTCGAATGCTACATTATTTAAGGCATATAAGTGACAAGCTTATAGCGCCCGAGAGTGATAAATACATGTAACTGTATTTTATATTTTACGACAAATCACACATTGTCGACAAGCGGATTCGAACTGACGAACCTTGGTTCGAGTGACGTCACAGTATGTTAAGAGATGTGCCTTAACACGCTCGGCCACCGCGCCTGTCTCCTCAATTTACCCTAGAATAATGAATTTTTCAAAACCCTGAACATTTTTTTTATTTTCTTCAGACCTGTAGATTTGAAAACCCGGGTTCGATTCCCACATCCGACAAACAATTTTCATCAATTTAAATCTACCCCTGCGGCTCCCCCTCCACTAATATCTTTGAGAGCCGTGATTTAACGGATGGTTACCGCACTGCACGCGAAGGAATATATCACTTACCTTACGGTAGAGTGCCACACATAGTAAGAAGTAAAAGGCGTGATGATATATTTATTTACTATTTTTCTCGTTCCTGAGATTACTATATTCTTATAGATGTAGGTAATTATAACAATTTACTGTTGAATTTATACCATATTCTACGAAATTAAAGAACGTGATAAAGAGTATTATAGATGCGTCACTGAATCAATCAAGTTGAACTTATTAAGTTTCATCTACAGCGTTTATAGTTAATATCAAAATGTAAAAATACAAAGCTGAAATGAACCTCATTACTATCAGAATGGGAACTAAATACAAAGTGGTAATTAGTGCTGCCTTATAAATCAAATTAAAAATGCTTTTGAAATAGTTCATTTTCATATTTTTACGCAATTGAAGTTGTAGTACTTATATATTTTACAAATAATACGAAATTAAATTGCTACGTTTGTAAATTTGACAAAATACAATTATTTTTCTCTTATTCTACGATTGATTAAACAATTTGACGAAGTTCATTGTTCAGCCAGGCACCTATACATTATTATTTTTCTTAAGATTCTTCTAAACTTGTCCAAGAATAAAGTTCAAAACTTTGTTCATTATTGAACTGCTAAATTTCGATTAGTACATAAAAAATGTAGATGGTGCTAAGTAGATTTTGACTGATCCTTATTCATCAAAACTTAGTTCATCAGTTTTTGTCATCATATCGAACCATCGAAGACTAATTAGGATGTTACCTGGTAAGAGGTTGCGATATAGAGTAACGTTACCGAAAATGTACAGAAACCCGAAACAAAGGTGTGAACTACTTTCATCCAGTGCGTTTTCAACTCCAGTGAAATAGGTTTTTATTTGAAAATAATTCATCAAACATTTTAAATGATGAAAAATTAAGACAGTGCCATAACTTCTATTAGGCGAAGAGATGTGTACCTACGAATTTAAAAGGAATAACCATGTGAAATAATGATAAATTGAACGTTTCGATCAATTTATCACAGTCCGTATTTTATAATAAATGTTTTTTTTATCCTTTCTTTTATTTTAGGATATGGTAACTACTAAAATCTGGAGTTACAGCTAATAGATGAAAGGTAATATTTTGCTTTTGGGTTTAAATCTGTACTTAGGCTGCTCGTTAACGTTTTGCAAGTCTATATAAAAGATCTATATTTTAATATTATATGTAAATAACTACGTTTGAATAGAGAAGTTCGATATGAAATTGTATACAATATTCTAAAAAAAAAGAAGAAAACTAAATAACTGAAGATCGATAAATGACTCATAACGTAAGAAAAATTAGGAAAAACTTAAAATTTTTCGAGTTTTCTAGTGTTCTACTTGTTTTCTACGCTATTGACTTTATTGTGGCCAGTCGACCAAATGAGTAGGCAGTGCACCTGCATGATAAACTCTGTAATGTCACCATTGGTGGTTATTGCACAGATTGAGATATTGGTTGCATCAGGATAAAATGGTCGAGGAACAAGCAGTCTGATGGCATTGATGACAGATAACAAAAACGCACGGGCCGTAGACGCATGTTGGCACGGAGCAAGAGCAGCAGTGCAGTGCAGTTGACGGCGTGGCGCCTCTGTGGCCCAAAGCATCTTACACAACAGCTTAATTCTTGTTAGTCTAAAGTTTTAATTCGCACTACTTACAGTCAAGAGTTTGGCCGTGATAATGAAGAGCGAAGACGGAAGACGAAACGCGCGGAAAGCAGTAGCAGTTCAGTTCGGTGTTTTGCGTTCGAGGTTCGAAAAGCGACAGTCGCAGCAGCTGAAAAGTTCAGTTTAAAGGGTGATAAGGTCCCCTGAACCCGCAATACTGTTTACAATAAGACCCCGTGCTCTGCTCAGCTCGCGTTCTAATACGATTTCATGCTGGATTTGCGATAAGGATTTAACGTAGCTACTTGAATGCCGTCGCTTCTTAGTTCGCGCTGTACGTTGCTAGCTGCTGGCTGCTGGCTGCTGGCTGCTGGCTGCTTGCTGCTTGCTGTGCCTCGAGCTCCGTATGAACCCCGCTAAGAATCAGTGGCGTAACAATGACAACGACGCTGATCGCGCCATTGTGCTAATGCTCAAGGCTAATACGGATATAATTTGTACTTGTGTCTTACGATACTAGGAAAAACAATGCGATCTAAGATTCCATTGATCTTCAAATGCTTTATACATGTAGGATCTTTTTGTAGTTGTAAATATACCAGGTATATCTTTCCCATTTGATCAGTTATTTCATAGTTCGGGTATAAAATTAAATCATATTAATTTCAAGTATACTATATACTTGATAAAGGGATATGCGTCAATGGCAGGATAGCGACTCACACCGCCCACACTAATATTACTAAATATATTTTAGTATTATTACTATTAATAATGTAATCATGTTTGTTATTGCGTGGTTTGAATAAGAACTGGAATTTGTGTACCATATAACAACCTGCAGTACGGCGGTTTGAAAAGCATTACAACATTCGAATCCCAATTCGAATCCCATTCAAGCTAAAAATATATGAACTACCACACTGTGGCCCCGATGAATCCAGATTATGTATTGTAATTGGGATTAAGTTCATATTGTATAGAGTAGCCTAAATACATAAATAATTAATGGTAGAAATATATTTTTTCATAAATTTCAATCCCTTTGTCAAGATGCAGGAAAAATATTCTCTTCCTTAAATTTTTAATATTATTTTGAAAATTAAAATTAATTAATATGAATAGAAAACATTGTCTTGTACAATATTGTCCTTTTATAAATCTAGTACGACCAATTTTTGTCTGGTTGTCTGTTAATGGGTGTATGTCAATGACCTCGTAATCGGTTCTAACGATTTTTGTAAAACTTCTAATGTTTTTTGTATTTAGCAAGGTCTCATCCTTCGGAAAAGAAATTGATTAAGACCAAAATCAGCATGATATCATCAACTGTTTATGAGAAATGAGTGAAAACTCTAAAGGAAACTGAAGAGAAAAGATGATTCTTTTATCTATTTCTTGTTTTCTTATCTTTCATTTTAAACTTCCCATCTTCTGATAGTCTCCAGATAATAATTTAAACTTTTACAAACATGCAATAACTAGCATAATTTGATAATTTAATGTGTAACGAAATATTCCTATGAGTAACGGTAGTGTATACAATTTTCATCTTACGAGTTGAGTTAAACTTATATTATAAAAATACCGTTATGTTCGGATGGATCCTACATATTTCACTACAAACAGTAGATGTATTAAATTTTACGAAAATAAACAATAGTTACAATTACTTTTTAACCATGGTGTCGATTAATAATTTTGGATTTAATTAAACCAAAAAATAATTTTCAATCAACTTTAACCACTTGTCACATCTTTCAGAAACCACGTTCCAATCAATTTCTCAAACAAGCAACCATAATCACTTCTGTTCATTTTCGGAATATGCTATAAGTTCCTATTGCATAAAGAATAAAATAAATAAATACTATTTGACAAGTTCACAATTTGTATAAAAATGGAGAGTTATACAGAAGCAGGTTTCTTGTACACCATCTATCGAACTAAATAAAAGTACATGTACATGTCGTAGGAATAGCTGTCATGTTTACACATAACCTCCTGATATATCCAAATGCAACAGAAGTAGAATGACTAAAAATTCACATTTAACCGCAAAGCATATTTTTAAATGTGTCTATAAAATGAAACTACAATACAACGTGAAAAGTAAAAAATGACTGATAAATGAAAATGGTTATCGCAAAATATGTAACTATAGTGACGGTTTATTTGTCCTATATCATATTAGGATATAACACCAAAATCGTAATCCTCCATTGAAAGATCATAAAAATGTGCTACTATGAATTTGAAATATTTTTCCGATCCAATATATTGTAATGAGTGCTTTTATTGAAAAGTCCACGTTTTGAAAATCAACGAATAATTTAAAATAACAATTTTCTTTAAAACGGGATCCAGTTACATACACTGTTAATTTCAAAATACAGTACTGCCATCTAGAAAGTTTGGCTTGAATATTCTCATTGAAAACATTTAGTGGTGGTTCAGGAGAAGTCGTACGCCCCTGATATCCTGATACAGAACCCGAGACACCCTCATAGAATTTGGCCCATGCCGTTTGCTATTCTGTCGCCTCGTATTAACGAGCGCGTTTTTCGTTGTTGTGTTACCCCAATGTGTTCTCTGTCCCTGCTTGCAATTCAAACGAGGATCAAGTATTTGCTGTTTGATCGCGTCTTTGTATCTCCAGTCATAACCCTAGCTAACTTACGTGGTTACTCTGCGGGACATGATATAAATGCGGTATCTTTCAAATAAATTGAGTTATAGCCGTTCAACACGGGAAGTGTCCGCGAAACAATCATGCTGCCAAATATTATATCCACACCTTATTTAATACGAATTACGTAATTATAATGCTACTAATTAGAGAAATTAATTAAAATATTTCAAGAAAATCGTCTACTAATTGTGGAGGGTTAATTAAAAATAGCACATGTCCAGCATTTTGTTTAAAGACAAATGTAAAAAACCCTGTATCCTTGATATACTTTAGAAGGAAGTTTCTGAAATTATTATCATTGATTTAGTACTGACGTGTAATATGAAAGCTGTAATAACTTTTTGTAAAAAAGTAACCTTGGAAACAAATATTATAAGTAACAGAACTTAATTTTGTACAAAACAGATATGTCCCATTTTAAATAAACCCTCCTCAATTATGATGTTTATAAACAACAAGTTCACTGTGATTCTTACTTTGGTTAGAAATATTTGAATTTTATTAAAATATTTCGGTAAAGAAGCCTCCTAGCTATATGATTTTTGATGACAACTATTCCAGTCTAACAATCAAAACCGTAACTGGCAATTTTTGCCGCCATAACAAGCCAGAAAATTCTCCCATTTCTTTTCACAAAACCTATATTTCTTATTTGATTATTAATTGAGATTGTTACATATATGTTGGGACTAGAGTTCGATTGTTTATTTGAACCGATTTTGCTGGTTTCAGTTCGTACCGCAGATAAATTGTTCGACAAAATAAATGTTAGTAGGATAAATTTACATAAATCCTTAAAGTGAAACGGCGCGCGAAACAAGCTTTACGAAAATGTATTTATAATTTGTATAAATAATCAGATATGTATTCTTTAAAATACCAATTCGACGATTACGCTCCTCAGATTTGTGCGTTTGAAGTAACTGTCTCACTCGTTTTGCCCTTGTTACGCCTTTGGTTACAACAGCTGTTATTGTGTTTTCATTTTTGTTATCAATATATGAAAATAATAGGTGTTTTTATAAAAACATATGACTTAATTTCTTCAAGTGGGAAATAAAATAAATCAATATCAAATTTTAATATAAAGAGAAAAAATCGGATATCACAAGGAACCTTTTGAACTCTGGTCAAATGTTCTCAGCGAGTAAGCTATGGTATGTATGTAATTAAAATTCGATGTCATTTTAATTTTTACTCCCTACTTTGTTTCTTGTACACATTACTCTGCCGTAGCAGATGTGATATATTTTGAACGTGAAGTGCGATTACCAGCCTTAAAAACTCGTCCCCCAAAGATGTTAGTGGAGGTAGAGACACAGAAGTAATTTTAGATGTGGTGAAAATTAGATTGTCGGTTGTGGGAATCGAACTCGGGTTGCCACTAAGCTATCTACCCGGTCATTTATGGAATACAAATCTTATTTCCCAAGTTAAACACCTGTCTTTATTTATTCATAATTCCTAGAATTTGTTGTTTTATACAAAAAATTCCATGCGCTTCAGAGAACAATTCTTTGTTACCCCCATTACAAAGAAAAAAGTATAAAATCTTTGACACGATTTCCGACAAAACATCCCTCACAATCAATTTCAGTAGGTCTGAGGGTGGTTTGTGGTTGATCTGCTTGCATACGCAACCCCTATCAGGCGAAGTGAGCCGAAGCAAGCCGATATCGCCCGATGTCCACAGCTCAGGGATATAAAGCAATACAAAAGGCCGGTTTAACACCTTAGGTTTAATATCGGACTAGGATCAGTGTTTTAATACCTCGGCTTTAGCTAGCACGGTTTGGGTTTGTCCAACAGCCAGTGACCACCACAAATGGTTATTAGAATCTTCGCGACGATTTCCCATGAAATCCAGTCGGATTCGAATAAACGAGGCAGCGAAATCTCTAAATGCTGCCACGAATCTGATTTCGCGCTAATTAAATACGTGTATTGTTCAGAGGCTGGCCACTGCCTCCGTACAAACCGGACAAACGGAGATTCAGAAATCGGGATTCTGATTCTGGACACTTGGGTCTGGATGTAAACTGGTATTCCGATTGGAAAGTTAAAGATTATCATTTTGAGACTATAATAAACCTACTGAGTATCCTGGAAGGAAACTTGGAGATTATACTTTCAATCAATGACTTTATAACCGCACTTCAAGCGCAAAAATATATTCAAAATTATATTTTGACATTAGGGATTTATACTTTAGGATGGATATTTTAAACTTGGAACTTAAAAAAATACACTGTCAAACTTCATAACTTGAAATTATTATAACCTAATTTGTGTAATTTTTGAAAAGATTGAAGCTGTTCAATGCCTACACTTATATACATTATTGTTACAGCAGATAGATTTAACGATTGATGTTGCTGATCAACAAGCATTTAACATTGAAAAATCCATTTTAAAGCAGCCGTTGCTTTTCAATTACCTTTAGAGAAAAATGTTTCAAATGAAAGTTGTATGGCCATTTTTACCAGCAAAAGTAAATTTTAAACTCGGCTTAAAAAATAAAAGCAAACCAAATGCTTGGCAACAACGTCAATGATTCCACATGACAAGGGGATAAGTGACTCGCTTAGTGGTATCGAGTTGGATTGTACATTTGAGAACCCGGATTGAATTCCTACAGCCGACAATTTTTACCATATTAATTATCCTTGTGACTCCTCCGCAATTCACGCGTATTTATACTCTGCTACGGCAGAATGCCACACCCAATAATGGGTATATGGCGTGATGATATATTTATATTTATTTATTTACATCTAAGTTCGATTTGCTTTTATTCATCATCATCATCATTTGTGGCGCTACAGCCCAAATCGGGCCTGGGCCTACCGGACACACCGAGCCACAGTTTTTACACTGCTGTACTGCCGGTTTTCGTAGTCGAATGCTACATTATTTAAGGCGTATAAGTGACTAGTTTATAGCGCCCGAGTGTAAGGAATACATGTAACTGTATTTTATATTTTATGACAAATCACACATTGTCGACAGGCGGATTCGAACTGACGAACCTTGGTTCGGGTGACGTCACAGTATGTTAAGAGATGTGCCTTAACACGCTCGGCCACCGCGCCTGTACAGTTGCTACTATACTGCTGTGTAATTTTCAGGTACTAATATTTGTTTGATTGTTTTAGTATATTTGTTCACATTTCTGAAAAGAGGCCCGCTAATAATGATTTCCCTAAAGCCCAAGACAGTCCTGAATCCTCTTTTTCATTCCGTAATCATCTCAATCTATTTCACCAGTTCCGCGTCTTCGCTTAGTCCGACATCCGACTGCCATCCAGATTCCACGCCCCATGTCCCCACACCAACCGCGGCTCACCCTAGTTAACTCCAACAGGTAGCAGCAGCAGTAGGATTTACGCGACCACTTTAATCCTTTATAAATCGTTCATTTATAATTTCTTTTCGAGAGGCGAATGTGAATTGCGGTGATTCTATGATTTTAGATGAATTGAGTGAATTGGCTTTAGGAATTATTAAATAAGGTGACTGAAATGTTCAGTACAGTTTAAGAAAATTTGTGTTTCCTAATTCTGTCTACGGTAGATTTATTTTAGACCTCTACAGATAATATCTGATTTATTTATTACACTGCGAAACAGAACATTATAATTTGACTTTAACTTGACATATTTACACTTCAAAAACGAGTAATTAGAATATTAACCAAACATAATTTTAAACAATCATGTAGAGGAGAATTCCGTAAATTATATATTTTAACTATTCAAAGTCTATAAATTTTGAAGTAAAAAAATTTGTATTTTTCAATTTAGCACGATTAAAATTTATTGATAGTAGAACATACTCGACTAAACAATCAAACACTGTGCTTGAAATTCCGAAACATAATTATAGGAACTTCGAAAAAAGTCCATACTATGTTTGCATAATTTTTTATAATCTTCTGTCTACTTGTCTTAAAACCATGATAACAAAAATACTCTGTGTAAATCATATCCATATATTTGCCAAAGAATATTACAGTCTACATGAATTCGTAAAGATTGTAGAAATAACATGATCATGTTATAGTTTTATAATATTTTGTAATTTTTTTCATCGATGTTATATATCATGTATTTCATTACACACCGAAATGGTTTTAGTTTATATTATGTTTATTCATATTTTCTTTTCGACTCTCAAATATCTTGTAATTATTTTGTAATTTCCATATGCCGGTTAGGCTTAAAGAAATTAAACTTTTTAAAAATAATGTTAGGTTAATGCAACAACTATTTATTAGCAAGTGAAACAGAAAATTTTGGTAACATTCATTTTTTGATATTACATTTTTCTACCCTCAACTGTTATATATATTTTTTAAATTCTACTGGTGGACAATAGTGAATATTATTGTTAGTGGAGGAAGACACAGGGGTAGTTTTAATGGGGTGAAAATTGTTTGTCGGCTGTGGCAATCGAACCCGGGTTCTCAAATCCACAGGCCGGCTCGATACCACTAAGCCATCTACCCCATTGGATACGATGATGGCAATAATATTGAAAATATTAGAAATAATTATAAAATTAATATTAAATCGGCAACGTGGCAATTATTTTGCTACTGTTTTTTTTATTTGTTACTCTGCACAACGAGAACTTAATCCTAATTACAGTGTTTTGATTAAATGCTAGACATATAGCAATTTAACGACAGTAGACACTTGTCGACCGATAGACTCAAACCTGGTACTACATGGGTGTCTTACGTCACAACAAGCAGTAGTTTATGCTCTAACATTACACCGGTAATAATACTGTTTAATTTTGTATAATCTATAGTAAAATATTAGAAAGAACTCGAAAATATGATGACTAATAAATTGTGTTTTTATTTATGCACAGAAGTTTGACATTTCTATAGAAATTAAGAAAACTGAAAAGTTGAAGAGAATCAATTTCTTAAAATCATTGTTTTCATATCTTTAAGTTAATTTCATAATTTAGTTAACTGCATAAATACGGAATAAGAACTAAGGCCACGAAGTACGTATTGATAATAATGAATAATATCAAAATGTAGGTTTTTTATTTAAAATATTAATTAACAGCCAAAGTAAAGTGCTGCGACAATCAGAATGATAAAGTGAAAAATAATTCTTACATTATAAAACCTTTACTTAAAAGACATTGCTCTTAAAATCCTAATTAAGAATAAAATTAAGAAATTACTAACAAAGAACCGTAGAGATTACAAACTTGCAGACATTTTATCTTTCTGAAAACCTGGGCACACAAAAGATCAAAAGCTACACTTGGCTTCTTTCAATGATCAACTAGGGTCATAGCATAAACCAAGTCGACTTTTAATTGTTTTATTTACTGCGCTAATGAATATTTCGCTAAGATATTCAATATAAAAATTAATAACGAACCGAGACAAAAGTGAAAGAAACGATGAAGCCAAAAATGTACAGCTATTGATGCAAGTTGATTTTTAATTTACCTAAGACAGAACTTGTGCAACCCTATATTTACGATTGCTAATTAATGGAAATCTAAAGGATACAGTCTTCTCTACTTGAAGCAGAGATTTGATTGCATATAAAAAGCTCTGTAAACCGTAAAGCGTACGATGCGACGTAGTATCCAGTTCCAAGAAAATTACGTATTTATTGAAAGTTAGTATTGAATAGCGTATTTCAAAGACAGCGCTACTCTTATAAGAACTATAGTAAACATCTTAAATACATAAGGAATTAATTTCATTACTACTATTTTAATTGCTAATGATTACTATAAATAAAAATATATTCCAATGTTACTCTTTTAATTTTTAGTTTACTGGATCGCATCAATAGAAATAAATATCCAAATTTGAGTTAAAAAAAGTTATTGTACTAAGTGGGATATAAAGTTTTGAAATTTTAATACAATTTATGTAACGTGAACTAAAAATTAAATTCAATTATATTTAGTTATTGAAGTACTATTTTATCAAAAATATTTAGAAATATGTCCGTTTTGGAATTAGTAACAATACAGTACAATGCATAAAATAATATATCAACCAAGGAAATTAATTACGTTGAACTATGCGCCTAGTTCAATTTGAAGTTGGCACCTGAACACTGCTTTTTTTGAAAGAAGATATTATTGTAATATTATAAACTGTACAAAGGTTGAAAGTGAAAATAAATAAATATATCATCATGCCTTTTACCCATTACTGGGTGTGACACTCTCCCGTCGCAGATCTCACAAGTAACACTACCCAACTGTCACTCACCGATTTAAATGAAACTTGGCACACTAATAGAACTCTAAAAAATATTGAACCCGTATTTTTTTGGTTACCCAGGGGTTTTTGAGATCGAAAAAATATATTTTCGGAGTCATTTTGATTATATGCACTTTTTTAAGGGGTTAAAAAGGGGATGGGGGTATGAAATTACGATATTACGATATTCAACTCGGGGGGTTTTTGGGGTCGCTGAATCTATTTTCGAAGTTACCCTTGGGTAACCAATGTTGAACGCGTAATATTTTGGTTATTATTTAATTTCATTTATGGTGATTCTTGCTTTTACCACCTTTCAGGGGTGGTTTGTACCTCTAAAAAGCAACTTCTGGGAGAAAGAAAAATAGGGGTTCAATATTTTTGAGAGTTCTATTAGTGTGCCAAGTTTCATTTAAATCGGTGAGTGACAGTTGGGTAGTGTTTCTTGTCAGTCATTTAAAAATATTTTACTTAATAATTGAGGGTAGGCATGCTAACCCCACTAAATGTTTAATAGATAAAATGACGCAATTACAATGTTACATGAAAATCATTAGTCTAATGCTGTTCCATACTTGGCCTCACTGTTACTCATTACGTATTTTAATTGGAAGTTTGAAATAAATATAAAAGAAATGTCCTTCTTAAAACATTCAGCATCCACGGCGCGCAACAGATGTACCACACCGGCCGCGGCCATCTGATTTGTTTGGTATGAAACTTTCACTCTTCTCTCTCTGTCGCGGGATGTGAAACAGAAACGGGATTGAAAAGGGGATCAGCGACGGAAACAAGATAACATATGGTCTATGGTCGGTGGCTGCCGGGGGCTACAGGGGAGCAGGGGAACTCGATGCGGCGAGCAGGGACAGAGGACGGGTGTCAGGACAACTACGGTGTGTGGGATCTGATCGGGATCGGCTAGTGAGAGTGCGAGAGTGCGAGAGGCGAACTGCGGACGTGTAAATGAGATTGATTGGGATGCACATGCAGACTGGATTTATTATGGCATGATAGGGAGATTTTAATAATAGAACTAATAAAAATATAATATAATTTTTGCCTGGCTTACGAAAATTGTAAATTGTCAACGGCCCGTGACATTACTTGTTTGCGATAATCAAAGATACAATGAATCATTTGGGCTGAAGATAAGTATTATAATGATGAGCTGATTTGAAACCTCTGAAATGAAATATCATTGTTATTATGAATGTATTGAATTGTATATAATTTTGAAACCAAAACTATATATTATTTTAAAAAAATGTAAGCACAAAAATTGAGTTGAATTCTAGACATGATTCCATGATTTTGAACATAGTCACCTAAAACCACTAAACTAAAAAAAGGGAGCTCTTATTCTATAAGGTAGTATTTAGGTGCTTTGCAAGGAGTCCGTTATCTTGCTAAATTGATAATAATTGTTGGAAACACACTTTTAGTGTTTTTTATTTCAGCTTGTTGGTACTGTCTAGTATTATATATGAATTTGGAAGCTTATTTCGTCCCCATATACATTTAAATGAGCATTTTCTCATAGTATGTTATAACATGAAGAACAATTTTTATAATAAGATATAAAAGTTTACGAATTTTTTGAAAAACTTAATTAGTATTTTTAAAGTAAACACTTATTAATTGATGAAATATAATTTTATTATAGTGAGAAGAATTGGTAACACCAGGATTTGAATCTGGGACTTTTAAACTCCAGTCAAATACTCTTACCAAGCTACGGTATCCGTGTAATTCAAATCTAATGTTATTCTATTTTTTTCCTTTGATATATAACAAACAAAGATAGATAATGACAGGTTCATATCCTGGTGATAACTCAATTTTTCCTCTATATAATCAAATTAGATAAATAAATAACATTTTTCAGTTCAAATAACAGTTTACAAAAAAAAAAGCTATTATATTTTCTTGTTGACTGTGTTGTTTAAGGTACCTTACTCTTATTGGCGAATTTTCGAGACATGTATGCAAACACACTGAGCACTCTAAAAATTTGTGAGCTTGCCTATTAATACTTTTTGTTTATCCTTTAATATAACCATGGTAATAACTCCTTAGAAACGCGGTGCGTTAAGATGCATTTTACAGCACTAGTGTTGCTAAAAAAAAATCATAACATAACGATAAAAATTTCTAGATATATTTTTGGAATAATTTTTTAAAAACCCTTATCATCAATGCGGTCTGAATAACAAACACCACTCGTAGAAGACTCACCAATTCCGAAACGTATGCTAAAATTATATCTTTATTTTCAAACTCATTCTTTCATTTCATTTTTTTCTTTGGGGTCACTTAAAAAGTAAATTTTATAATGGTGGTAGAATGAGTGTAGAACGTAGAATTAGTGTTGCATCGCATGAGATTCCTCCAGAGCAAATAAATAATGCTATAAATTCATTTTATAATCGTTCAGGCTTTTGTTTACAGGTAAATGGGGGTAATTTTGAACAGTTATTGAATTAAAATTCCTATTTAAACTAAATAAAATTTTCTTTTTTGGTAGTTGTGATTTGACAACTGGTTACTGTACTTAACGGCTTAAAATGTGTAGTTTATTAGGATCTGCTATTGCAGAACTGCCATGGCCAAGAATGACCAGAATTTTGACATATAAACATGCAGATGTGAATTTCTGGTTGAACCAGTTCAAAAAGTCAAAATTTTTATTATATGGTTCTACGAGTATATAGTTCAAAGCACGAGAAATACGCTCGTTCAAACCGCATTTCAATATATTTGTTAGTTTTCGAGTTACAGCGATTTTTGACTTTTTTTAAAGCTCAACTTTGAGACGCCATAACTCAAAAACTAAAAGAGATATTGAAATGCGGTTTGAACGAGTGTATTTCTCGTGTGCTACTTAACTTGTACCGGTATTTTGAAAATTTTGAAAATTTTTAAATTTTTTTCGAAATTTTCTTTTGTCGATATTTCAAAAAGTTGAAAAAATAATGAAAATCTGAAAACACCAGTGAATTCCTCGCGTGAAAATATATAAATATGCAAATTTTCAGAACAAAATTCGAACGGATACATTTATTATTACAAAAAATCGAAAATGGCCGTTTTTTGAAGATTTCTTAAGGGGTATACCTTGGTGTTTTTTCGAATTTTGGCCATTTTTCGTTTTTTTGTAATAAAAAATGTATCCGTGCGAATTTTCTTCTGAAAATTTGCATACTTATGTATTTTCACGCCAGAAAGACACTGGTGTTTTCAGATTTTCATTATCTTTTCAAGTTTTTGAAATATTGAGGAAGAAAAATTTTGAAAAAATTGAAAAATTTTCAATATTTTCAAAATACCTGTACAAGTTAAGTAGTGCACGAGAAATACACTCGTTCAAACCGCATTTCAATATCTCTTTTAGTTTTTGAGTTATGGACTTTCAAAGTTGAGTTTAAATAAAAGTCAAAAATCGTTGTAACTCAAAAACTAAAAAAGATATGAAGATGAGCCTTGCGCCATTCGATTTCTCGTGGTCTGAATTATATAGAACCACATTTTAATAATTTTCTATTTTTGAACTGGTTCAACCCAAAATTCTCATTATTTGTATGTACGAGCTCTTAAACGAAGAAATTGAGAACAAACCTCTACATAAATGAGCTTTTGGATTGTTTTGGGGTTCTAAATTTATACCTAACGTTTAGTTAATGTAATTTAAAGTAATTCAAATTCATTTAATTTATTTAAACTTAAAATGTATCTTTTATTATAATAGACTATATATATATATATTATTTTCCCTATGTTTACTTTGAAAATAAACGCTCTAATGTATTGCTGTCAAACTTTTTCACTGTAACTATGGTAATGATATATCCCTATGTTTACTGATAAGAAAAACTCCCGGTATATATATATATACAACAAATCTTCGATCATATCCATCCATTCATTTTACCAAATACCTGTGTTTCGCCAGTCTTAATCAATAACTCAGTTATTGTTTGACTCGTGAGGTGTTCACCTCAAAAGATTTTATTGTTACAATTATGTAATCTTAATTTTATTTCACTAACTGCTTGATAATGGCCTAAATTTTTGGCCGAAACGTCGCCTTATTTATTACTTAATAAAAAATGTATAATTAATTTTAACTTTTTTATTAATTTTGAAAAAGCCTGAAATCCAAATAAATTAAAAATTTAAAAAATCTACCATTCGGCTTATTAAAAAAGAAGTAAAATCCCTTGATTTTACAAAATTTATTTATTTATTATTCCAGTATGTCGTTGCTAGGTAACAAGAAATAACAGTATAGGAAAAACTTAAACGCTTATAAATAAAAAGTAAAATTACCTAATAATATTTTTTGTATAAGTAATCGGATAAAAAATAGTTGGTATGTATAGCACGTGTTAAAGGTGAACTATTTGGACTCCTGTGGTTGCAAAACTTGGTTCATGCCTCGCCTCGTCTTTCATTCGTCACCATCATCCGAGAATATGTTAGTTTTCCTAATAGTTACATAATATACTATTTTCTGTAATATTAAGAAATGTAAAATAACAAACATTGCAATTGACAAAAGGTCGGTCTCCAGCATTTGTCTATTTAACTTCGATTTAAAAACGGCCCTATACGACATTACCAAATAAACCAAAGTAAACAATAAAATTAAAATATAGAGAAGAGATGGTATCTGGCAAGACAAATTACACAAATTTTAAATGTCAACAACGTCAGACTAATTCTGACGACGACACATATGAACTCAACGAATTATCAGGTTGAAAATTACCGCTAATATCTTATTTTCATGAGTTATTGACCTGGACCTACGAGGTATGTAATAATGTAATGTAATGTGTAGTTGCGACGTGCGAAAGCATGTCAAGATTTCAACCAATCCACACAGTAATCTTGAAGATTTATTTAGTGAGGTTAGAGATCAACTTCTGTCTACACTGGCGACAAGAATATTAATGTACTGTTGAGTTTTCGTTCGGTTCAGTTCATTCTAGACATTTTGGTGTTATTAATGCTACTGATTGAAGAAAAATAGATTGAATTTCACTGCTTTATTTATCTAAAGTAATAACTACTTAGCTTGCATTCCTTCGTTGGAAATCAGGAGTGTATTTAGAATTCATACAAGATTGCGGATAAAAATAACGTCAGGAATAAGCAAGAGGACGTGCGTTTTAATCTCGTTGACATATATGAAAAAATGTACGATTGTATCTGAGTTCACTATAAGCTGTCGACCCTCTGGACTGTAAATGAAATTAAGTTCCTGTTGTGCAAAATAACCAATAGCAACTATAAACTGACGAAGGATTATGAGTCTTCGACAGAAAAGAACTACTTCGGCTACCGAAGTATTACTGATATTCTAAATATATTTGCAGCAATTATTAATTAATGAAAGATAGGTTAATCAGATGTGTGAAATTAATGAGGAAAAATTGCGTGGACATCTTGGGAATAAATGGATAAATATGTTTGAAGGATTGTTGCGTGAACGAAAGAGTGAGGAATAAATGAGCTTGTATAGAAGAAACGTAAATGTGATTGAAGCGAGGATTGTGTTTCTGAATGGGAATGTTTGATGAAATCTGATTCTTTAGCAAATCTGAATGAATATTCTGTAAATGTTTGCTACCTACCGATGCAGATCTCGGTAAGTGATATATTTCTATGCGTGAAGTTCGGTTACCAGCCGTCAAATCAAGGCTCCCAAAGATATTAGTGGAGGGGAAGCCACAAGGGTAGATTTAATTTGGTGAAAATTGTTTGTCGGCTGTGAGGATCGAACCAGGGTTCTAAAGATCCACAGGCCGATTCGATACCACTGATAGTAATGGATAAAAGGCGTGATGATATATTTATATTTATATATTTTTAAATTCTAGCATTTTTTGTGTACATATTTTACAAGAATTTGTAGCGTTATTAAATAAAAACCATACAATATTTAAAACTTATGTACATATATATATATTAGAAATCTTTGAAAGATGAATTTACAACTCTGGTTATCCTACAGGATACGATTGCCTATTCAAAAACATTATCCCAAAAATTTTGATTTTGCAACAATAGTTTCTGTAGAAGTAGTTAGAATTTCCATTTTTTTATATTTTAAATTACATTCAAACATAATTCTAAGTTAACAAATCACTTCCTATTGGACGAAAGAACCTTCTTCTTGATTACTTTCAGTAAGATAGTGTTACTGTAATTTCTATATGTCTTGAAAGTCGAGTATTTCCAAGAAAGAAAATATTCGTCAATGCTTGATGTTTCTTATTTCACATAATATAGATATTAGTATCCGTAATCTGTACGTAAAGCATACGTGTAGTAGATTACATGACCTTCAACAGCGATTATCAGTTTTTAAAACTGACGCGAGCATTTTTACGGCTGTACGGCTAGCCTAGGCTCAGATTTAGTTTTGAACTACATCAGTAGGTACAGTTTACATAGATAATTTTATAAGTTCACACATTTTTATATTTACATTTTTATCTGTTAATCATTTTACTTATTCATCCGACCATTTCATTAACAACATTACGAGTCCAATTGTATATGGTCATATTTAGACTATTAATTATTAACAGGTCCATTTTTAACAACGAATGAAATTTAATTTATATATATATATATATATATATAATTGTACTTTAAAAAAGTTATACAAAATTGTCAAGCAAAACACACAAATTTCAAATTCGAACACAATAAAAGCAAATAACATACTAATGTATTGTAAGGGTTGTGTCATAGCTTCAAACAAATTACTACTGTGTTACGTCATACTTACAAACAGAAATGAATGAATCGAAATATACAATAGGTAATAAATTAAATACCTTGTGATATTCAATCGCTAACAATAATAAATAAATACGTTTAATCATCAATAATCAATGTGCAAAGAAACCTAATGCCTACTGCACTTAGGAAAATGTTTCTGAAAAAAGTTCCTGAAAAGTAGAGGCGCCGCTATTCTGATAGAAACATTTTGAGAAAAGTTTACTAATTTCATTCTTGTGTTTCTTCTCTGTATGATAGTTGTAGAAATTATTTGCAAACACAAAACACAATACAAACACAAAAAAAGTTATGTGAACAAAATATTAAACATTTTTGGGGTAGATGGCTCAGTGGATCTTGATAACCCTGGTTCGATCCCCACAGCCGACAAACAATTTTCACCAATTTAAAATATAAACCTGTGGGTCCTTCTCCAATAACATCTTTGGGGGCCGTGATTTGTCGGCTGGTAACGGTACTTCACGCGAAAAAATATATTACTTACCGAGATCTGCTTAGGCAAAGTGCCACACCCAGTGATGGAAAAAGGGCGTGATGATTTATTTATAAAAATAAATAAATATATCTTCACGCATTTACCCATTATTGGGTGTGGCACTTTATCGTAGCAGATCTTGGTAAATAATATATTTTGCGAATGAAGTTCGGTTACTAGCCTTAAAGATGTTAGTGGTGAGGACACCATAGGTAGTAATAATAATGTGCAGTAAAGTTAGTCGGTTGCGGGAATCAAATTCGGGTTCTCGAATTTACAAGCCGATCTGATTCCACTACGCTATCTACAACATGGGTATTTTTTAAAGATACGTAATAAATTGATAATCATAAATTTACGAAATATTAATACTGTCAAGTAAAAGTTGACCATTTAGTCGTATTTTGTTAAAATGCCATGACTACACCTTATAAAAATTAAATTTTTAGTAACATTTAAACCTAATTTTCGGAGTTATAAATGAGTAAAATGAAACCACTTTAATCACTACACATGTTATTTGAAACTGAACTAGATAGTTCAGTGTTATTGCATCAAATTGTGGATTTGAGAACTCGAGTTCGAGTCCCGCAACCAACAAACTTTAGATTACATTAAAAATACCTCTGTTGTTCCCTTTCCACTAACATATTTGAGGAGAAAGGGAGCGAGATTTGACGGCTGGTAACCGCCCTTTACAGGCACCCAGTAATGGATAAAGGCGTGATGAAATTTTTATTTTGAACGTTATTTGTAATTTGGCGAGCACTGGCGACGAAAAACTGCTTTCCCATGTTAAATGCCTAAAATCCGCAATTCGTATTACATCCTGTATATGCTATATGTATATATCTATTAGTAAGTTGTAAAGAGAGGGTGCTACCATGGTGCTACAACAACCCGTATGAATAATACATTCGTAGAACAGATGCCAGAAATGGTGATAAGTGTTAAAACATTGATACATGAATATTAGATTAACAAAAAGCAACAAACTACCATAATATGACCGGAGGGTTAGGGGTTAAATCGTTTGCCATTTTCATTGGTACTCTCCCTAAATGCGCTGTATACAAGGGTAGCGGCCAGGGGATGAAACGACTTGGGTTTGAATAGGGTAGTCGACATTCCCGAAATACTTACACGCTCGTTTTCACTTCTCTTTCCATTTCATTGAGAACTAAACGTAACTAAAAACTAAATAATATGCTGTTACATTGTAGCTGTCAAATTTTAGTCATTTTAAAGATAAATATGATCATCATTCGTTTACACAAAACTGAGTGTGGCCTGGATAAAAAATTTGCTTTCTTAACAAAACGAAACAGTGTTTTATGTAGGATCATTAGCATATTTTTCCTTTGCGAAATACTATTTGATTGCTTGTGATAGGTCACAGACAATCTTAATAGGAGCAGGTCAATAAATAGAGCACATATTAACCTTTTATTAGCTATGAAGAAAACACTATTTGCATTGCTATTTACAGACTAGGTAAAATGTACGCATTTATAATATGGCAAATCAGTTTTTCCGCTATCATTATTTTCCCGAATATGTCACTTTTTTATTAAATGGGCATTGAGGTGAGTTTTGTGGCAACACGTCGGATTGTGAATTTGAGAACCCAGGTTCGATTCTAATAATCGACAAACTGACGTTTGACTAACACCTTTGGAGGTCGAGAGTTAACGGTTGGTGACCGCAAAATATATCTCATACCGAGATTCAATACGGCAGAGTGCCATACCCAGAAATGGATGAGAGACATGACAGTATATATATATATTTGTTATTAAATCAATCAATAAGTTTCAAGACACAAATTTTAGACTATTTTGTAAATTTTAGAGCAATGTATCTATTCTTTATTCAGAATAATGTAAATAGAATAAATAAAATTTAGTTAAAATTGGATACATCTTACAATTAAAATAATTGATTAAGAGATGAAAAAAATTAATTTATTGAGGACCGTAAAATCGTTTAATTAATTACTAAAACTCTATATAGGGTGTTTATATACCTCTGCACGAAACTTTAATGGCATATATAATTTGATAAACTGATTATAGAACAAAAAGAATTTTTTTGAAATTCGCAAAAATTTGGGTTTTTCATTCCTAGCGAACAATTTCAAATCACCACAGTAATAATGGTAATATGGAGTAAAGTTTCTGGCTACTGAAATCGAACTCGAATTCACTGAGTTATCTACCCTGAGATAAAGAGGAATGTATCTGAAATAAATTATAAATAGAAAATAAAACGGAAAGTTAGGTGTCCGCTCAAAATACTTTATTAATATAACAGTTGCTTAACAAAACTATAACCTGAAGTCTACATGGACGCCGGCGCCGATTTGTCCATTGAAGTTTGAGAAAATCAATTATAGTTCTAATCTAATAAATAATAATTGTATATTCAAATTTTTATTAAAAGAAGCACATAACAGATAATTTCAAGAACGCGTTGAGTTGTTTGTATTCTAGTAGTTAAATATACAGTATAACCCTCCATTTTTCCTGCTACTAACATATTTGGAGGACCGAGATTTGACGGTTGGTAACCGCATTTCACACGCAAAATATATCACTTACCCATGACGAGTATGCAGACAAGAATTTCATATTACAAATCGCAGAAGTTTAAAACTCTTAAAACTTAACTATCCTTCCATATACAACCGCATGCGTGCGTCTCAAATATCACCCTACATCGCCCTTAATCCGCCGAGTGAGCTCTGCTTATCTCATATCCGGTTCGGCGTATCCGCCTATCCGCGTCCGCGCGTAATTCGAATCATTTATCTGGCGGCTTCCGGTAGCGTAACACGTAGCTTTAGCCAAGCTTTAGCGTTAGCACCGTAACTGCAACACTGCTGGAGAAGTGTGAACTGTTCATGTCCACTGTGACGACTGCGCTAAATACACTAAAGATACTAAAGGCACTAAAGAGTTAAGGGTGGGAGGTGGTCAGTTGATGTGTTGAAAGGATGTTCAAACTGCGCGAATGCATCGGAAGGCAGAATTATTGTTGAGACGGGATCATGTTAGGAATATGTTGTTGACGTGAAATATGTGACTAATTATGAACAATAACATGTTATGTATTGTATATATTTTGGAATTTTCTTAAATTTAAAACCATTAAATTGATGCGCAAATAATAATGAAAATTGATATTGATTTAAATTCTGAAAAACAGTTTGGGGCAAGAGCGTAAAGTGACAGTTTATTACTTCGGCTTGCGCTGCAATAGTGTAAGAGGAAGAAAGACACTTTACGCTCGTGATACACACATAATTTTTTCTACGATTGCATCTTAAATTTTTAAATAACGGATACGTACTGAAAATAAATTCGTTCTGTCAGCTGTCAATATGACAAGTTTCTGGTTTGTTTGTATCCCTGGTTACTATTGAAATAAGAGCGCATTTAATATTATTTTCGCGCGTTGCCATTAGAAACGCGCGCATTTACCATCTTTTTCGCGCGTTGCCATTGGAGACGCGCGATAAAGATATTTTTTGACTGTTCCACACCGTTGATCTTGTATAGCCGGTATATTGCATTTATTTATAAATTGCTAATATAATAATGTAATAAATTTTTAATTGTTAAAAAACCAGTTGTAATAATATTTACTTTAAACTGACAGGAAAAATAAACATTTGCCTGACCCTTAAGACTCAGGAAAGCTTTACTTTGTATACCTAGTCAGAAAACTAATATATTGAGTGCCTAGGCAGGTAATGAAAGAAACTTGAGTATCTAGTTACTTAGCAACATAAAATACTGACTGAATATGTAAGTCAAATATTTCTTTTAATTTAAATTAATTTAAAATATTTATTATTTATAACTACAGGTAAAATGTTATACGTAACATGTCAATAAAGCGTCATACAGGATTTGTAACCTGTTTCAAGTTTCGCTGTCGCTCGGCATGAAACTATCTACTCATCCTGTAATTGAACACTTTCCTGACTTTTTACGTAAATAACTATTTACAATATATATTTCAGACAAGATGATAGGTAAAATTACAATAAAACTAAATTTCTTGATTTCGAGACAAGAAAAACATGATTAATCAAGGGCAGAAATAAATATTCTTCAAGATAAGAAATAAATATTCTTCACGATAAAAAATCTTGTAATTGCTACTCAAACTAGTATTTCTTTTTTTTTAAGTTGCATGTGATGTAAAGAAATGTAAATGTATTATAAAGTATATTTTCTACCACCAGGGCATAAAGTTGGCTTCTCATCACTATTCAATATATGTAGACAGTTGCTACACAGCGTGCAGAATATGAGTACTATCTCCTGTAGTGTAGAAAGTGAGACTTTATGCTAGCGAGTTAAAAAAAACTATGATAAATATCTTTTTAAAGAAATTAAAATGGTCGTAGAAGAAACAGTGTGTGCACCTCAAACAAGAAGTGTTCTTACTTTATATGTCTTACGCATATTTATAACAAGTTTTTTTTAATAATGATTTACGTAAATCAACACAACAGTAGAAACATATTTTATCAATTTGCGGACATGCTAAGAAGAAATAAATGGCATAAATAATGTAAACAATACGCTTACAATTTGTGCAATTAATCAAGTTCAGTGTAAAGAATAAACACTTGATTACGCAAGAAGATGAATGTTATTCTGTTTAAATTCAGGTGTAGTGAACTGAGAAGTAAACTGAAACTGTTACATGATGAATTAGAAGAAGATTTATTTAAATACTTAGTATAATTTTACATACGTAAACGTACTTTACTTTATACTGTATAACTATATTCTTTCTGAACACGAAGCCACCATTTACAATAGTTTCATTCGATTCAAATATTTAAAATCCCGCACAATCTTAATTACAGGAACCTACAGCTTGTAGTCTTGTACTAAAATCTGAAGTACTAAATGATTGATTGAAAAAGAAAATTTAGTTTAAAATTAGTCAATTACGTTCAAGTTTAATTTACAAAATCTAATATTTAGATGTTCAAATTAAGATATTTATTTATTTATGTTATGCAATACAACAAGAACTTAATCCCAATTACAGTACAGGGTCCGTACTCACCGAACCGCAATGTAGTAGTTTATATAATTTTTAGCTTAAGTGAGATTCGAACTCGGGATCTCCGGATTCTAATTCCGTATTGCTATCCACACCACAGTACTGACGGATATATAACCGTCAAAATAATAAATTCGGTTGACCAGACATTCAATATACGGTATTGTGTCAAAAATAAAAATGTCTACTTCTGATATAACTATTTTATCTATAAAACTTACCACGAAATAACTAAAATATCTGGTTCAGAAATTATTTACCACATCCGGTATTCGATTATCAATGTCAATTGTCTTTAAGGAACCAGGAATTTCCTTCTTTAATCGAACTATCTAACATGTTGTTTGAGATAATATACTGGATTCTGGCCCAACCAATATAAGATATATTATATTTTTTTACACCTACGAAAATTTGTAAATAATTTCTTTCCTGCTTTTTGTGGTTAATATGTAAAAATATAATTTCGTATGTTTTCCATTGCAAATTATTTCAAAACCTTTTTTAGAAAATTATGCTTCAAATAAAAGGGTAAGACATTTTGTTCATCATATTTTACTGATGTTTGTTTATTTAAAATTAAAGGTAACAAATGGTGATGGCGTTAGCGGATTTAGAAAAATATTTCAATCATTCAAAAATGTCATCAACACTTGAACTTTAGAGTAGATACCTTATTGGCAACGTGTCGGTTTGTGGATTTGAAAAACCGAATTCGATTCTTACAGTCGACAAATTTTACTCAACATTAAAATTACCTCAGGCATTTTGAATGAATAAATTTATGGAAAATATTCGAAATGAAATAACAATTAGAATGCAACTGCACATGTCTCACTGTTTAATTGCAGCAAACCTACTTTGTTCTTGCGCCAAACGATTTTTTTCTTTGGGGCCACTTAAAAAGTAAATTTTATAATGGTGGTAGAATGAGTGTAGAACAATTAAAACGTAGAATTAGTGTTGCATCGCATGAGATTCCTCCAGAGCAAATAAATAATGCTATAAATTCATTTTATAATCGTTTAGGCTATTGTTTACAGGTAAATGGGGGTAATTTTGAAGTTATTGAAATAAAATTCCTATTTAAACTAAATAAAATTTTCTTTTTTGGTAGTTGTGATTTGACAACTGGTTACTGTACTTAACGGCTTAAAATGTGTAGTTTATTAGGATCTGCTATTGCAGAACTGCCATGGCCAAGAATGACCAGAATTTTGACATATAAATATGCAATGTGAATTTCTGGTTGAACCAGTTCAAAACAGTCAAAATTTTTATTATATGGTTCTATATAGTTCAGAGCACGAGAAATACACTCGTTCAAACCGCATGTCAATATCTCTTTTAGTTTTTGAGTTACAGCGATTTTTGACTTTTTTAAAGCTCAACTTTGAAAGCCCATAACTCAAAAACTAAAAGAGATATTAAAATGCGGTTTGAACGAGTGTATTTCTCGTGCGCTACTTAACTTGTACATATATTTTGAAAATTTTGAACATTTTTAAATTTTTTTCGAAATTTTCTTTTGTCGATATTTCAAAAAGTTGAAAAGATAATGTAAATATGAAAACACCAGTGAATTCCTCGCGTGAAAATACATAGGTATGCAAATTTTCAGAAGAAAATTCGAACGGATACATTTTTTATTACAAAAAATCGAAAATGGCCGTTTTTTGAAGATTTCTTAAGGGGTACCCCTTGGTGTTTTTTTCGAATTTTGGCCATTTTTCGTTTTTTTGTAATAAAAAATGTATCCGTGCGAATTTTAATGTGAAAATTTGCATACTTATGTATTTTCAAGCCAGAAATGCACTGGTGTTTTCTTTTTTTCATTATCTTTTCAAGTTTTTGAAATATTGAGGAAGAAAAATTTTGAAAAAAATTGAAAAATTTTCAAAATTTTCAAAATTTTCAAAATACCTGTACAAGTTAAGTAGCGCACGAGAAATACACTCGTTCAAACCGCATTTCAATATCTCTTTTAGTTTTTGAGTTATGGGCTTTCAAATTTGAGCTTAAAAAAAAGTCAATAATCGCTGTAACTCAAAAACTAAAAAAGATATGAAGATGCGCCTTGCGCTATTCTATTTCTCGTGGTCTGATTTATATAGAACCACATTTTAATAATTTTCGATTTTTGAACTGGTTCAACCCAAAATTCTCATTATTTGTATGTACGAGCTCTTAAACGAAGAATTTGAGAACAAACCTCTACGCAAAAGAATTTTTGGGTTGTTTTGAGGTTCTAAATTTATACCTAACATTTAGTTAATGTAATTTAAAGTAATTCAAATTCATTTAATTTGTTTAAACTTAAAATGTTTCTTTTAGACTATAGACTATTACACTTCAATGCATTGCTGAAAATATTACTTTCCCTATGTTTACTTTTAACATAATCGCTCTAATGTATTGCTGTCAAACTTTTTAACTGTAACTATGGTAAATGATATATCCCTATGTTTAGTGATAAGAAAAACTCCCGGTATATATATATATATATATATATATATATATATATATATATATATATATATATATATATAATACCTTGGAATGAATTATTAATAACATTCTCTTCAACTTCTCATATGTGCTGGAGTATACATTATGTAAGAAAGCAAATGAATTGTTTATTTTTATTTAACACTCGCAACACAAATGTCCTGATGTTGTCAACATTAAAAAATCCCAAGTATTTAATGTTTGACAAATAAATCAATAATTTCATTGAAATCGCCTCGAAAAAGTTTGTCCAGAAACTGTTGTGCCAGTAATCGCAAAATGTACAGGCCTTACCTTTGGCTCGGCCTGTCATAATATGCTCGCACACAAAAAAGTACAATTTCTGGCCTAGTGATACAAACAATTATTTTCACCATGAACAATAAACCAATTACTAAAATTTGACAAAAATCACATATATTTTTTTATTTTTTTCAAGAGTAACAGTCACAAAAGACAATATAATAACTTCAAAATTAATAAAATAAACACATTTTGACAGCGGCAATTAGTAAATTATTCAACAAAAAATGCAGCTTCCTATGTTATGTGTATACTGTCTAATTAAATTATATCACAGAAGAAGATGGCTATATTATCATTTCAAACATTTTTAGAGAAAAAAACCCAATACTATGTACTACTCAGTTAATCGACGAACTTCATGATTTATTCAATAGTAGCACCATTTCTTACGAACATAATATTCCCAAATGGAATGAGAATTACGTAATTGAATTTGTTTCTTGTAAAGATATACGTCCACACATTTGCACTTTCAATATTCATCAAAGAATCAACATATTTAATTTGTTGCTGATTTCAAAAATGATGTAAATATATCCATTTATTAAATCATCTAAAGAAAATATCAAATACTGAAAAAAGTCAATTCAACCCTATCAAATGCAAATATCTCCATAAAAGCCAAATCTATGAAATTATTAATTTGTTAGATACTTAAAATCTATCTCTCGTGATTTACAAACTATATACACCAAACAAACAAACAGTTTTCATATTTAGGCATATACGTGTTATTTTTCTTCACAGTGTCGGCTTTTAGCAATATGGTAATCCCATGGTAATGTAAATACGTGTATTGTAATATGTGGACTGCTGACAATGACCTAATGTCATTGATGAGGTTAGTGGACACACGAGTTTTGGGAGATTGATTTTAATAATGATAAAAGTCTAGTCAATTCTAAACATAAGCGAAGAGATTATGTTGTCAAGTATGCATTACTACGTAAATCAGAAACTTACTTTAAACTTGTGCCTGTATCACATATGAATTGTTAGATAAAGCTTATGGCGACATACATAAATATAATAATATATTCTTTATTAACATTCAAGTCAAATGCGAGGTTCAGCCGAGGATGTTCTTCCATTTATCCAGTACATAGGATAACCAACAAAAATTTAACCCTTAAGCCTTAATTAAAAAACCAAATCTAGATACGTATTTTGAGAACTAAGTTCTCATCCTCAGTAGGATTCTTGACCACTGGCTTGGTTCACAAGTCGTGTAATGTTGATTTTCCCTGTATATCAAAATTGCCAAAAACTATTAGAGACGTTTTATCAGCATTCATTTTATAATGGCGTTATAAGTCGGAAAAATGTATTGAGTTAATAATATGGATAACTTGATTAACATAAAAAACAAAAGTTTTTTTCATTTCTTTAGTTTTTAAATAATATGACGAATATGTATGGAAATCGTAATTGTAATCTTTATGTGCTTTAAAGACCTTAAGATGACCTTGTACAGGATCGAAACGTCATCATAATTATTTAAAAAATAAAGAATTAAAAATACTTTCACTTTTTATTTTAATCAAACCAAGTTATCCATACTTAGTTTTATGAAACAGATTTTGCATTTTAAATATTAAAACATACTTTTACCTGAAACTGACAGGAAAATAAACATTTGCCTGACCTTTAAGACTCAGGAAAGCTTTGCTTTGCATGCCTAGTCAGGAAACTAATATATTGCCTGCCTAGGCAGGTAATGAAAGAAACTTGAGTATCTAGTTACTTAGCAACATAAAATACTGACTGAATATGTATGTCAAATATTTATTTTAATTTAAATTAATTTAAAATATGTATTATTTGTTTATAACTTTCAGGTAAACTGTTATACGTAACACGTCAGTAAAGCGTCGTACAGGATTCGTAAGCTGTTTCAAGCCACGCTATCGCTCGCCATGAAACTATCTACTCATCATGTAATTGAACGCTTTCCTGACTTTTTACGTAAATAACTATTACCTTTATGAATAAATCCGACAATTACTTAAACTAGTTAAAATACGAGGAGATGTTTGGGTTTAGGAACGTACAGGACTTTTTGTCACAAGTGCACTAAAATGACCCCTTTTTAATGCGTGTCTTGTTTTGTGACGTAAATTCATTACAGTCCAGTTTTGGGGGTATAACATTTTTACTAACCATAATGAAACCGCCTGGAAAAGGCTATTTTCGTTCCAGAAACACACATTAAAAATGGGTCATTTCAGTGCACGTGTGACAAAAAAAACAAATTTGTTTGCCATCGAGTTTCTAGCGACGACAACACAAAAAGCAATTCGCGTTCAACAAATCTGAATTCTGAATTCCAAATCCGGAATCCAACCAATAGTACCGATAATCCGTCGTGATTACAGCGCGAGAAGTGGCCGTCAGCAGTCAGACGATCTCCGTATTTTATCCACTCATATTTCAACCATCCGTATCAAAACAAAAACTAAGGCTATAATAGTGCAATAGAAGCAACAGACGAAATATGGTTTCATTTTCTTGGCAAATACTTGAAATATAAATGACAGAAACAAAATTATCAACGTGCTATAATCAAATTTTACAGGTATAATAATCAAAAAACTTGACAGGCAGTTTCCTGTACGAGATAAGCGCCATCTATTCCGAATTGGAAAAAAAGTTTCAGATAAAATTAACTTATTTTTTTTTCGCAGAATACGAATCTGCAATAAAAAATGGGGGTTCCCATTTAAGGTTTCAAAGTTGCCCCCCGCCCCACTCCCTAGGGGTGGGAGTTGGGGTTTGTGTTTGGTGTGCTTAGATAGGTTTTTGCAAAATATCGCACGTATTTCATTTGTTACTGTTTTTATGAGAACATGTTTGGTCTGTTTTATAATTAGATCCCTTTATAAAGAGTTATGCGTAATACAAAAATTAATAATAAGAATAGATACGAGAATTAAGTAATTAATAACCTATTAATAAATATAAACCAACAAAGCTTTTCGACTACAATAATTTTAATTATTTGTATTATTTGAAATAAAGTAAAAATCAATATCCACACTTGTCCCTTCCCCAATTTCGACTATCCTGTAACTTTTGTGAGTATTCTGATTCAAATGGAATGAAATTAGGTTAGTGTCCAATCTGGAAGTGGCCGAAATGGGAAGTGGCTATTAGTCAGTAGTCAAGCTCTCGCTACATCTTCCATTTAAACAGGAGGAAATCTGTTGTTTATTTTTTAGAAACTGAAATCCCTTTTAAAAACGAAACAGGCTAAAGTAACGACTTTTGTTCACTGGTGAGCTCAGGCTGTAGATCGGATTTAGCCGTGGATGTTGGAACCTGGAACCAGTCGAATCTGCTATTGCTTAACAACACCTTTTGTTAGGCACATATGAAAATAGCACGCTCTGCTAAGCTGGAAGCCAGATTAGTCTCTCTGATCATTTAATCCGTAGGTGTGTTGAGGCTGCACGGGCACTACACTGTTGGATGTTGGACTCGCGCGCTACCGTTGCAACCTAGTCTCGAATCTACATAGGCGCAACAAACGAAATTTCACACGGCGTTACGCCAACATTTCTAGAATAAAACTATCCAAATTACATACAAACTCAATTGATGTACATTGCCTCTAGCAGGAATTACTGACCGACAATTTTTTCAGCCTTATTTACTAATGTATTGCAGTCGAAATCGCTCAATTACGACAAGAGTGCCACAATTTAATAAATTGCCATTGAATTATACAACGATTTTTACAAACATAATTTGTAAGAGTGCGATCGGTGAAATAATCTCCATATACAATTTTGTAAGATAATTTTTAGTCTTGTATTGTCATGAAACTAGAATAAATGCAAATAAATATATAATTATTAACTGTCTTATACATATTTTAAAGTTGATTATAGAAATAAAATATAAATCATATCATCACGCCTTTTACCCATTACTGGGTGTGGCACTCTGTCGGAACAGATCTCGATAAGTGATATATTTCTTCGCGTGAAGTGCTGTTACCAGCCGTCAAATCACGGCCCCCAAAGATGTTGGTGGTGGAGGAGCCACAGGGGTAGATTAAATTTGGTGAAAATTGTTTGTCGACTGTGGGGATCAAACCAGGGTTCTCAAGATCCAAAGGCCGACTCGATACCATTGAGCCACCTACCCCATTAACAGTAACTAAATAAGGAAAATATAATATCTACCTATAGATAGATTAAGAAACATAATTTAATACTCTAAACATTCATTTGAATATTTCTTATGTAAAGTAATCAGAGAATTAGAATTTACTATAGTTTGTATCTTGATTTGTGTGTAGGTAAGTACTATACGTAATATTACAATCTGATTTTTCTTTTATATCAAATATAATTATTTGAATTGAGCCCCTTCAAGTACTTGGCTGGTCGGTCCTGACATATGTTTACTGGTTCGTATCTATTTTCCTGTACCCTGTATAAACTCTTCAAGTCTAGACCGTAGCTAGACTGTAAACAACTTTTTATATTACCAATTATGAACGTTGTCTGTCAAAAATATTTATTTACGTTATAATAACAATATCATTAAACAATTTATTTCTAGATATTGCTAATTTATATTTAAAAACAAAGTACTTCAAGAAAAACGTACGTTTGTTTTAAGTTCTGATTTATTTTATGAAAAATTTCGGTGAATTGAATGTACTGTCGTCAATTAGACAGGACAGGTAACATACAAAAATAGAAATATATTACAAAATAAATCGGAGCTAAAATCAAAAGTGAATTTTTATGATGACTTCTGAAATATAAATTACCTAAGAACAGCATGAATTTAAGCCAAACAATATTTCTTTATGCTTTTCCACATATTTTGAAACTGTACACTACTGATACATACATATTTTTGAACTTTATTTGTCCCAATATGGTGTCCGAAATAAGCGAAGCAAATTTCTGTTATTATCTGTAGTTTCTGTTCTTTAAAATTTGTTCCAATAAGCGGCAGTCCAAATTAAATTAAAATAATTAAAAAATATATCTTTTCATTCGAATTTTATTTTCAATTAAATTATTTTTACCCGTCTCCTCTGGGGATCATAACCACTGATTGACTACCACTTATTTTACGGACAGATGATGAAGTGAGGGTAAAAATTTATATATAGCAAAAATGTCGGGCAGTAAAGTTACTGACACAAAGTGTCAAAGTGGATTTAAGTGTGCCAAGTACAATATAAAAGTAAAAAACGGATATCAGTGCAATAGTTGTGAAGCTAATTTCAATAATAAATGTGGAAATTTAGACCAAGAAAAGGGTTTGTGTTGTTTGGAATGTGGAGATGAAAATAAACTTAGTACATTACTAGAAGTTCGATGCCAGGTAAGAAAGAATCGTTTATTAAGTGGAGAAAATGCAGCATACAAAATTCTATATGAAGATATGGTAGATATATTTTCGATATTTCTTATAGCGTCTAATGAAATCACAATTTAATCATCCTCACTAATTAAAAAAAATGTCCATCCTCCATTCCAGCTATAAACTACGTCACATCAATTTAGGGCCGATCCAGCCACAAAAGCACACATACGCGCACGCACAGAGTAACAGTGGTACCAACTGTCAAACTGCTACCGACGAGCGAGGCCAATGTGCATGCTACATGGATACAGAGTACAGGGCACACCAGAGCTACCAGAGCTGATCTGCGCCCATCACAGGTTCAGCCAATCATCGGTCAAAGTAATACACAGTCAAATGTGGCTAGGGCATACGTAACACCACCCTAACGTGTACAGTGCAAATTAGCGGAAATGGTACACTGGAAAATTATCTTAATAGTTATGAAGATTTCGCTCTTTTAAAACATATTTGACGTTAGTGTTGGCAGCCATATTAGGATGAGTTTTAAATGTTTTGGTATGATATTCATAATTATTTATTTATAGATTTTACATTAGTATTTTTAGTATTTGGATACGTCGTGTGTTATGTCTAAGGTTTTGTTTAAGATTTATAATTATTTTTAAGAACTACGTAAATATATCGATATCGATAAAGTCAGTAAATCTTTTGTTTTGTATCTTAATTTCGTATTTTCATTTTTGTTTTTTTTATAAATAGTTAGTAAATTACTTATTTTATTACCTATTAGTCAATAAAACAATTTATAACAAAAATGAATCAGTATTTCAGTATTTTTTTAAATGATTATTTTATCTACTTGTAAAATCAATACGAATAATACAAATTGATTTATATTTTCGTATGTTATTATTTATACCCTTTAGAATAATTTTGTAGGAACTTTTATTCCAATATTGAAATGGCAAATATGATTTTTATGTACGGTCGTGCTAATGGAAACGCACTTCATGCGCGTTGTCTTTATGAACCCTATCCGAATCGCGCATTGCCTTTACCTAGCGTGTTCCAAATTTTTATACTAATTCATTACATAAACTTTTCGCTGATAGTAGGCGGCAGAGGATAGTTAGTAGTTAGACCATCAAACGAAAGTTCAATTTTTAAAGAATTCTGCTGTCATTATTTGTAAAAACAAAATGTATAAAATCTGTGATTATTTGATTGGAAATAGTGACTTACTGCTAACAGTTATATTACTGTACACGCTTCGATAAATTTCGCATTTCGTTATCAGTCATACTAGGACATAACAGAGAATTTTCTGCATATAAATCCTCAAACCGTCAAATGAAAAATATGAATAGAAAAGATCGAGATAAATATCCTGTGTAAATTTGCCCGCGATGAACAAAATCATTTAATTTTTATCAAGATCGAGGTTTCTGTCTTAAATTTGTGAAACGCAGAAACCTTAGAAACAATGGAGATTGTGATCAAATATTTTTATATGTGGTCCTAGGCAAGAAATTAAAATATCGTATTTTTTTTAAATCGATGAATTATTTATAATTTAAGAGAAAATAATTATGGGTATACTACATACATAACATCATGCAATATCCCATTAAATACGGTAGCACGAACCCCTAACATCCACTAAAAGATTTATTTTTTAAAAAATCAGTCCACGTCAACATTTTCATGCTGACACACGATACTCGCTTCAACCACATTAACGCTCTCTCCATACGAGCTCTTTCATTCCTCACAACCAAAATCCACACAACAAACTTACAACCACATTCATCCATTCGCTCCTATACACCTGTTTCATAAATCTTCACTTACGCCCACTTCTCTAACAACGAATCTATAAAGAAATGAAGACAGCATCGCCTGCGATTGTTTGAAAATAAATTTAACACAATTGCAGTTAGAGTAAAAACTGAAAATGAATAAAAAAGTGAATTCTACACAATTGCAGGTAAACGCTCGAAAAATCTAACCAATTATTCTAAAATCTAGAATCATGCACTTGTCCTTATTCATCACATTTATCCCGCAATTAATCTTCGCCAAACATTCCTATCCTGACACACTACTTTTGCTTCAACCACATTCATAATTCCTTTCATACAAGCTTGTTTATTCTTCACGCTGGGTATACTGGGAAAAATAAAAATACCAAATTTCAATTTCAAATTTTGTTTTCACATCTATTAGGAAATTGTATCATATGATATCTCTCATCCGACAGTTTCAACACTTGAGAGAGAGAGTGAGAGAGAGAGAGAGAGAGAGAGAGAGAGAGAGAGAGAGAGAGAGAGAGAGAGAGAGATTACAAATATAAAAGATAAATAAGGAAAAAATTATACTTTGAATTGACCTACCTCAATTTATGCTGCACCAATCCTACGTTCCGTGAAATACATAATTGAATTTCAAATTCAAAGTATAACATAATTATAAAATTATATGTAAATTTTATTATTATGATGAGACAATATAATGTTAAATTTCCTGTTTTATCATTTGTTTCTTTAAATTCGACAAACCACAGTGTACAATTTTAGAATGATTTGAGTTCAGTTCTGAATATTTATTGAAATTACAAAACTTCTACAGTCCTGTAATATGTAAACATAATTTGCTTATTTTTGAAGTAATAGCCGATGAATACATGTCGTCTCTGATAACCAGGGCGGACTGTACATAGTTCGTAAACCAAGTGAGTGTTGGTGTGTGTGTGCCCGTGCGCGAATTCTGTACCGCTTGCTCGCAACTAATCCCAGTAATATAAGGATTAAATTGAGCAAGGATTAAGTTTAGCCATTGATGCGTGTTATCATTGTTCTCCAGTACTTTGGTATTTTTTACCGATCAATATTAGTTGAATCAGTTTATTATTTGTCCATTGATGTAACGAGTTTGCGAATTTGTTCATTGTAAAATGTTATTGAAATAAGAATAAAAATAGGTTAATTCTATGAGAATAAAACTTAGTTGTCGCTAATTGAAAATATTTTACTAGAGCAAATAAAACAACCTCGTTATAATCGGGGTCTTTATTTCCGAAATAACTAATCAGGGTGGCGATTCAAGTAACATTAATAAATTCCCTGTCTTTTCCCTGACTAAGTAAAAAAATTCCCTGACTTCTAGAATATTGACTTATTTATGAATTTATGGTTACATTTCATATATTATATCATATATTGTAATATAATTGTTTTTTTTTATTAAATTTATAGTAAAAGCAAAATCAATTTGTCTTTCAAAACAGGCAAAGACACAACCTTAAATATTGCATACAGAAAAAACATAGCGCGGTAGAAACGTTAGACAAAACAAAACAGTTTTCAATTAGTAAACATCCTTCGGTTATATTTTCATAGATGTCGGTTCTCACTCGTAAGAAGCAATAAAGGGTATTTTTTGCCAATAAAGGTATACTATCTATCTAATAAAGGGTATTCTGTCAATAAAATCTAAAAATAACTAAATACATTTTGAAATAAAAGTTTGTAGTTATTTTTCTAAAATTAAATTAAAAAATTTAAAGAACAAAAAACTTTTTTCCCTGACATGGAATAAAATTCCCTGACTTTTCCCTGACTTTTCCAGAAATATAAAATTCCCTGACTTTTCCCGGTTTTCCCGGTTTTCCAGGTTAGTCGCCACCCTGCTAATTTGCTATTACAAACTATAGTTACTAAATTAAATACAACGGCGACATATGTTTGTAATAAATTTATCATGGACAGTTTACGAATTTTTAATACAGACTTGTTCAATTTGTTATTTATATAATGAATATATTAATATACCTAACATAAAAATATGTGAAATTTTGTAAAACCATGACGGCCTTGTCCATAATGTCGCCATATTTAATTTAGTCAATGTGTTATAAACACACGAGTATTGTAGATAACAGCTCTTAATCAGTCATTATTATTATATTTATAAAAACTGTGTAACAAGTATTTTAGAGAAATACACTAATAAAAGAAAATGACAGATCATTCCAAGATGGCGGCAATTTGTTTGTATTCTCATTTTCTATCTATTTTTATAATGTAGGAAATTAGAATTGTAACACTCAAATAATGTTTTATAAAATAGCCAAAAATCGTTTTAGATAATAGTGATTATCATCTCTTTGGTTTTTTCAACTATTTTAGCCGATGTCACATGGGCAAAGTTTTCGTCATTTGATAAAATGTTTGTATGAGAAATTGATCAAATTTATGTTTGACCGTCTTTACTCTAGTAAAAAGAATGATCATGTGACACAATTAGTTTATTATACATCAAATTGAACGATGTGACGTCATTCTATATAATTTAAAAAATCAGAATTTAAATCGGCTTAGGAAAAAAAATGTATATAAAAAGATATCATAAGTTATATGAAAATATTTAACATTTATTTATTATCTTAATCAACATCAGATTAAGTTAATCTTAAATGTTAATATTAATCTTAAATTTTCAAAGATTTACTGAATAGCATTAAAGTTTTATAAATAAAAAATATAATGCGCAGTACGCGTATTAGTATTAGCAAACATTTAAATCTGGATTAATGCTAAAAAAAAGTCTAACAAAATATGAAAACTGATATTCATATTTAAATTAGGAAGTAATTATTCAGCATTTGATAGTAATCTAAATAAATTGGTTGATTATATTTTTTTGATATTTGTACAGTTTTGAAAAGCCATTACATTGAATACATTTTTTCGGATAAACGTCACTCAAATAATAGTTTAAATCTAGATCTATAGACGTTGGTCACAATCAATAGCATAAATATATAAATAATGTTAATATCGGATATGTATTACGTTAAATTCGCGCCCATCAAACTGAAATTGCGGTTCGTAATTCAAAAATTATAATACTTCTATGCAGACCAATCATTGAAACAAATATATTGTCATGACTTTTTGTCTGTTTTCAGGATTATATTTTATAGATGATATTCTGTCATTTGTTTTACATAATACACCTAAACAAGTAAATTATTATCAGAAAATCTTGACATATCTGCCATTATAACTATTCGTATATTTTTCGATCCCAAACTTGAAAAAAATGTTGCAATAAAAGATATGAATAGTGCTGATATTACGCCGGTACGAACCGGAACTAGATTTATAATTTTATCGTACACATTGTTCATTTTAATACAATTCGATTAGTTAAGAAATACATTTTTTAAATCGTTGTATTTTACACACGAATTAAAGATTAAATCAAGTTGTTCGTATTACAACTTGTCAAAACTCCAGTTTGCTAGGCAAATTGTTAGAGGTTATTTTTAATTATACACATTATATATTATAAATAAATAAATATATGTGTATAACTTTTTGAGAAGGAATGTACTGGTTGTTAAATTAATTCGATTGAATATGGAGTATTAAATTTCTTATCACTTTTATCTGAAGAACACTTCTGTTTCCTGTACAACCATAGTTTTCCGAATCAAATTACCAATTTTATTTACAATTTTGAGACCCTGAACTTGCATTTAATGTATTAAAACAGGGGAAAACTTATATAAAAGTATTAGATATCTTTTATAATAAATCTTTAACTTACGATTTTACAAAGTTTTACTTTTTGTATTTAATAGATGTCTCGACAAAATAAATAAAGTATAATCTTAGATTTATAAAGTTAAATATAAGTTTCCTGTTAAGAGAATAAAAAATATACGAATACATTTTATATATACTGTACATACAGACATAAAAAAAGGCAGATTGCCATAATTGATTCTGTAACCGGAAACATAACCGCATCCATATAATTTCGGTTCTAAAACCGAAAATTTAAACCAGTAAAAATACAGTCGTGATAGGGTTGGCAATACTTGATATGAATGGTAGTGTGAAACAAAGATCAAAACTATGGCGTACGTAGAAATTATTTTTGAAGATTGCAGAAAACAGAAGTACAAATAATTTTAGAAATTTGCGAATTAGTTACTTAAAACTGTACTGTAATAATTGTTCAATGCGCATAAATATATTGGGTTTTTGTAAACGTATTGAACCTAAACCGTAAAAAACCGTAACTGAAAAATACCGAAACCTATATAATATTTTCAAAAAACGTAGCTGAAACCGAAATTTTACTAATATAAAAACCGTTAACCGTAACCGAACTCCAAATATCTTCCGGTTAAATCTCTGGCTAGAAGCGACAAGACGAAAATAAACGTTATCTTCAGTTGGCAATAACGACGGAAGAAAAATTTATTAATGGTCCTTAATACACACATATAATTACATAATATTTCCCATGCAGCATAAATTTGCTCGGAGATTAAAATGATGGCTAAATATGTATTTATTTTTTAAGAAACACAAATAATTTACGTACAATGCTACAATTTATGTTTGTTTGCAAATACACATGTCACTGTTGATAATACGTTGTTACATGTAATTTCTTCTTTAAATTTATTATAATCTAAAGCTACGCTTTTGATTCGTGCTTAAATATTAATATTTCACGCATTAGAGTAAAAGCTTCAGTTTGCGCTTTGCATGTTATGCTTATAACAAAATAATTCGCATTGAAAACATGTGATTTATTATTTACGATTATCGACACGTTTTTTTACTATTATATCCTTTTATATGATGGACAGAATACGTATAAAGATGAATAAATAAATCACATTGAGTGCTCCAAGCGCTTCTAATTTTTTGCTCCGTTTGGTTAAAATAGTTTTATCTTATCTTTAGCTTAAAGGCTTAGTTATTAGTGTTGGGATAAAGTAACAGGTAATTTATCTAGCAGATAAGTGAAGTAATATTTTATCAGTAAAAAATTATACTTAATATAATTTGTTCAATGAAGTTTTACACGAATATTTTGTTAGTAACAAATAAATACTAAATATTATTATTATAATAAAGTAAATATAACATCACGCCTTTTACCCATTACAGGGTATAGAACTCTACCGTAGCAGATCTCAATATGTAATATATTTATTTGCGTGAATTTCGGTTAACAGCTAACAAATCACACACTCCGTACTGCAATAGGGATTAAGTAAGAAATAAATTGAAAATATACATATAATTTGAGGAAGACAATAAAAGAAACTAATTTAAGAACAACAAGGATACATGATCCCCAATAATCAGCGTTTTTCTATATTTCCCGAAATATACAAGCTATTTCATAACGTATGTTCGAAACAATAACAAGTAACCTAATTATATATACTGATTCTTTTTTCAAAATTCACACAAATAAGTGCAGTTTATTTGAAGTTTATTAAATCAATTTAAACGTTACGCACTATTAGAATAACGATTATGAGAAAAGGTTTATAATTTTATTTAATTATCATCATAAATGATAAATTACTATCAAGCTAGTGGTACAAAAAAATGTTGACTCAATTAAACTGCACTTATTTTTAAGAATTTTTCTTATAGAATTTGTATATCAAATTATGCTACCCGTGTTTGGTGTATAATCTGTAATACACCTGCATACTAGTTTAAAAATATGAAATTTCAGGAGATTTATGGATTTCAAAACATATATTACAAAAGAAAATCCAGACAATTCCATTGCAAAGTTCGTCTTTGTATCCTAAAATTCGCAAAAATTATTTGAGTGAAAAGCTTCAAATAAAAATTGTAGCGCAAAAAATTCTATATCGAAATGTTTTTAAATTTATTTGGTTCATTACCGCAAAAGCTCGATTAAAAACTACCAGATTTTTTCAATAAATTGAGAAGCGATTGTTTCGTAAAAACTGATTTCCATCTATGTAAGAAAAACTAAATTAAAAAATTATATTTTTTACTGCATGTATTTACATACAAATTGAAGAATTGTAAAAGATTTCTAGGTAGGTTTTCCAATGCCAGATATAGCAAATTGGTAGATACTATTATATAGTAGTGGTTTAAAGGTATAAAATATTGAGTTCGGCATGGAATCAAGTAAAAACTTTGAAAATTTTAAAAATAGTAAAGTTCCACACACCGTCATTACGATCACACATCATGATTTATGCTGAATACAGCCGACAAGCGACACGCTGAATATGTTTCGGGACGCGGCTACGTTTGACACAACTTAATCCAGAATTTCCCGTCTCGATTGTCCGCTGTCGTCCCCCGAGTAGAGCATTGCCCCGGTGCACTCAGAGCAGCAGAGCACCCAGAGCAGCGAGAACAGCGAGAGTAGCTCCAGTCTCCATCCATATCCAACATCCACAGCAGTGGCACGGAGCACGGCTACTCGCCACGGCCTAATCCCAGCTTCCCCTAATTCCCTACCTTCGGCTTAATCCAGCTTTACCCGCGCCGTACCCCGCGCGCGGAAACTGCTACTATCCAGTCCGCGAACCTTAGAGCACAGATGCAATGAGCAACGAACGATTGTAACGTAAGAACGACTCATATATTATCATCAAACTATCAAAAAACCTCTTCAAAATTGCATTATTTATTATGTCTTATTATTTATTTATTCCTTAATCCGTAAATAAATCCCAATTACAGCTCATCGAATTATATCTAAATTCACAGCAATAAACTATCTTCTTCAATGAGTATAATTTTACCTTGCATAATTATATTTAGGACCTACATTATTTATAAATAAATTTAAATGATGGGCTGTCGATAAACTGGTCAGTATAATGCAAAACTTGATTTCAGAACGTTCACATTCCGGTCTATTTCCAAAATCATTTTCAAAGCTAGAAACATAATGGGATCTGTGACCATAGTCGAATTTATAGAAACTAATTATAATATAAGTAAATTAAACATAAACAAGCCAATGCCCAAAAAGTTTCAACTAATCCTGAATATTAGATTAGTTAATCTTATTCTAGTCCCGATTATAAAAAGTTAAACCAAATTACTTTTCCACAATCAAATGGTAAAAAGAATATATTATAGTTTAAGCCCTGTGGTATAATTTTGAAAACACATAGAAATAAATTTGTATGCTACGTGCTGGTGGTATAAAATTGAAACCAATTCACATATGCGTAATATACAATAGCTGGTAGCCAAGCTCTGCTTTTGCCTGTTTTAAGAACAGTGTATTTGAGTGTTTTAGCTATCTCTAACATGTTAAAACCGTGCTCTTAGAACACCTAAAAACAGAACTTGTGCTACCAGCCAATGTGTCTATGCAAGAAAAAAAGTACCGAACAAAATTTGAGCAACGTTAGATCTTATTAGAAAGTATTCTATAATTACTGAATTGGTGAAGAATGTGGTAAAAATATAGTTTCTGGATATCAATCCTTTTTAAAATAAATTTAATATATCATACATTTCGACCACATCTTGGTCTTCCTCAGGAACTACAAAATTATAACAATAATTATTTTACGTACATTTGAATCGTAATGAACTGTTTACTTAACTCTGTCTCTAGGGGTTACGAGACTTATAACGTGCTAGCCCGTGTAAAATTTATAACGGGCTGTTGACATTGGTTATCATGACAACATATCTAATTTCAAACGTTTGACACTTAAATATTTTTTGATTAAACAAAATCTGTCAGATTTTCAAAGTCTACCTTGATTGAACATTTTAGTTATTGCGTTATACTATTGCAATTAATTTTATTAAATATACATATATTGCGATTCAAATGCACATAAAACATTGTACAATGCTCGACCGTTAACTGAAATTTACAGGCTCACACAGATAACAAGCTCGCTAGCGCTCGCCCGTTACCTTTCTATGCTCGCCTGTAAATTTCCGTATAACGGTCTTGCAATGTAAATAACTATTACAAACAGATATATTATGGGGTAGGTGGCTCAGTGGATCTTGAGATCCTAGGTTCGATCCCCACAGCCGACAAAAAATTTTCACCAAATTAAATCTACCCTTTGTGGCTCCACCTCCACTAACATCTTTGGGGGGCGTGATTTGACGGCTGGTAACCGCACTTCACGTGAAGAAATATACCACTTTTCGAGATCTGCTTGCGCAGCGTGCCACACCCAGTAATGGATAGAAGGCGTGATAATATATTTATTTATTTTACATATTAGCAACAAAACAAATAATATACAAAATCGTCAATGGTAAGTATAAATATATTAACATAGTTAATTGTCTAAAACAATAAAATAATAAATAAACTTAGTAGTGGATATTATAATTTCAACAATAATTCGCTTAACGGAAGGACAAACAATTTTTAGATGCGCTATACTTGTAAATTGGCGGCAAAACCAAATACAAAAAACCATAAATAAGGTAAATTACGAGTACATTCAATATCTAGACGCTGTCATCTCTGCAGTACACGATGGATGTGCCGCACATGCAATGTAGGAGTCTGTCTTTCGGAAAAAATAATTGTTTTCCAAAATTTCGTTGCAAATAAAAATATAACATTTATAATATTTATGTACTCCATTTTCTTACTGGTATTAAATTGAAACTAGTAATTAATTATTAATAATAATTTATTTTGTAATGCAATATGTTTTATATATTATCTAAAAGAAATTTCAAAAAACAGAAGAATTTGTATCTTCGGACTCAAAGGGTTAAACATGTTTGAGAATATAGATTAGTTTAATTTGACTAATTCAAAATTCAGTATTAATTTAAATTCATTTGAGAATTGGATAGTATGTTGTAATAATAAAAACTACATTTTATAATAATATTGTATTTTGAATTTGAAAATCAATTATGCATTTCACATGACGTATGAATGGTCCAACATTAATTAGGCCAAGTCACACTATAAAACTTTTCTGCTTGTTCTTCTTTTCTATTTGTAATCTGTGCTTCTCTCTCAAGTGTTGAAACTTAGGATGACATATATCATTTGAGACCAATTATACGTCACAGTGACGTCGCATAAGCTTTTCTCGTTAATTATAAATAATTTATCAAATTTAAAACAAAAGGATATTTTATTTATATCCCATTATACCAAAACTTTTACAACACATTATTATAGAAAATACTGTTTTAGTTTATTTGAATTAAAAATTTGTAACATAAAACCGAAACAAAAACAAAAATGTTTAACTATTCAAACACAATTGTTTTTTTTTAATAAAATATGTTGAAATCACACACTCTTGCTGGGTAGGCGCAAGTTCTATCCAACATACAACTTAGTGAAATCTAAATCGCTCAGGTGTAGTCGTAGTTTGCCAGCTTTTGATGTTTCGTAGAGCAATAAAAACGCAAATTAATTTATTATATAAAGCAACCATCATTGTGAGTTATTGTTTTCATGACGTACTTGTCAACAAAAAAGTCAAAGACAGTAGGCGATTCACTGGAAAGATTTAAATTGATTTGTGGCATAGCTTGTAATAAATAAGATGTGACAGATCGAGTATTAGCATATGCAATTTAGTAGCGGCCATATTTATTACAGATAATAGCACAAGACCTCTTGAATTTATTTGTAAAATAATTTAGTGTCAAACTGACAGTACATTTACTTGGTAAGGGGATTTTGCCCTAGTACCAGGGTTAATCAGTATAAAACAGGTCAAGGAAAATTATTTAAAAAATGAATAAGTGTATTTAAATATATAATATAATGGACTCATCAATCATAAATCAATGACAAAGTTATATCAAAAATGTAAAATACTTACTTAAAAAGTACTGAATTATTAAAGGTTTATAAATGTTGTAATGTAATCTGCACATATTTTGAAATGAAATTTCTCATTGGCTGAAGGTTTTCAATCCGCCTTGAGCGGTACCAAAACATTTAATGCTTGTGGTATCGATTGAGCAATATTAGCATCATTGAACTGTTAAAATGTTTTTAAATGAACAAACAATTATTTCTTAACTTCACTAAATATAATATTAAACAAATCTAAAGTGTAATATTTACTTAAATATATAATGAATCAACTATTTGAGGACCACTGAGTAGTACACAAATTAATTTTGAACTTTAAACAATCATATCTGCCTTAATATTGAGAATGTTGAATCCATATATTTTGATATATAACAACACAGAACGAGATGTTTCCTTTAAATATATTTTATGAAGAAATAGTACTTACCTAATTAAAGATATATAATGGTACTACCTACACCATAATAGTGTTTATGGGAAAGTATCGTGTTTGCATTTTAGCTCTGTAGTTCTAGTTAGTGATAAAATTCCAAGACGATAAGAAAAGAAACTGCACAAATTAGAAATTTGTTAGTTTGTATTACAGTATGTATTGTGTTTGGGCTCCGAACAAAGATAAAATAGCATATATTGATAAGAAACAAATTCGTGTAGGTTTACGTTTACGTTTAATAGAACATATAGGTTGGATACCGTTTATATTTTTAAATTGTACTACTATTTCTAGTACAATGGCGTATGATAAGCTAGTTATATGTCTAAAGTAACTAGCTCACTTTAAATAATGTTTTTCTTTGAAGAGATACAAGTAGAAACACATACACTGTTTTCGACAAAACTGTGGTTATATAATCAAATATACCAGTTATTAATAATAGAAATAGCTATTACTCACACGGATGAAGTTTGCGGGATGAACCGTAGACGAGTGGCGTAATTTATTCAATTGAAAACTAGCCATTATATGCGAGTTCAATACTATACTTCAATCAACTAGAAATTAAACTTTTTAATAACAAGTTTGAAGAAAATAGAGCTAATATTATTAAATTGTGTGATTATTAAAGGTAATCATACCTGTAGTTTTTGACTAAAGTTAATTTATATTATGACAGAAAAATTCTGATGACGCCTGGATTCGAACCAGGGACCTTCCGCATACCGGGCAGAGATGCTAACCGCTACACCACGTCACCTGTGTTCGAAATATGGCATCAACTGAATTTTTCTGTCACAGTGTCTAAGCGTAGCTTCGTTCCGAGAGACTCCTATATAGGCATTGACAACCGGGTTCGTCTACAGTGACACAGTTTTTGATTATGAGGGAATCATACCCAAGCTTAGAGCTAATATTATTAAGTTGTGTGATTATTAAAGGTAAATGCTTAGACACTGTGACAGAAAAATTGAGTTGATGCCATATTTCGAACACAGGTGACGTGGTGTAGCGGTTAGCATCTCTGCCCGGTATGCGGAAGGTTCCTGGTTCGAATCCAGGCGTCATCACAATTTTTCTGTCATAATATAAATTAACTTTTGAAGAAAATAATAATTATTTTAGTTGCGTTGCCATAGTAACCTCGATGTATTTGTCAATAATAAATTATTACACCAATCTGAGTTGAGGATCTGTACGCCATCTTTGTTGTTACTTAAACACTGTCCCGTGCTAGGTGACCTCTTCACTGTTTCCAAATTGTGGCTCTGATGCATGACGACATTCAGCTTTTTATCACTAATAAGTGTTTGGCCACAACTTCTTTTATTCACGAAATTTTTTAAATTGTAACTTTATATTTCATCTAGTGATGCAAGATACACAGGTATTTATTTTTCAAGGTATATACCCAGGGTAAATATCCCGGTATTTACCCACACGTGGGTATAAATTATATATCTTTTGGTTAATAATGGTTAAAAATTTGCGCACACTACAGAAATGTTACAATATTAAACGAATGAAAATACATGTTTTTCGGCTGTGAGGCCTTAATTCTTTGAGAGTTTAGATTAGCATTGAATTGTTACTAAATTATTTACTCCATTTATGACTTAAACAATATCAAATTAAATTGATAGCGATGTACACTATCTCTATGTGACATGTAATTTCGATTATTCAATTTAGTTTTATTTATTGAAACCAGCTTCACATTAAGTTTTGTTGATACAACTAGTCATTCGTGGTTTAGAATTGAAACGAGACATTTCTAACTCGATGAAGAGATGTTTAGTTAATTTTATAAGCCACGGTGTGACAATGATGTACATCGATGAAAGTAATCTTATCGTTAGATGATATGAGAGGAGATGAAAATAACGAACGAACTCATATCTTGTGTCCAGTTTTCGTACTTCACAGCTTTTCTCGTCTCGGACATTTCTAGACAATTATCAATGAAGTACGTCTCGTCACGGCTATATCTTGACAGAAATGAGTAGCAAATGTACGTAAAATATCATTTTCTCGTATGGATTTCTTGCCATTCTGGTGTCATTATTAAAGCACGGATATTTAGGCTCTTAAAAACACCCAAATAAGCAGGCATTTAGGCCGGTAATTACTCTAAAATAGGCGGGATTTTAGGCAGCCTATATGTAAATAATTTGTTTTAAAAAAAATAAACGAATCCTTTTTCTAATATTGGTACTCGTATCTACTCTTCGTTAGAAAAAAATAATCATATTAAACAAAAATTAACGAAATCTGAAAAATAATAATGTAGGGTTCTCATTTTATTAACTATTATGCAAATTCAAATTATGTAGTATACTTTAATTAACAAAATATTACGAGCAATTGCTCTATGAAATTTTCGGAAAGGGACTGTGTTCGGTCTGTCAGAACTTGCTTGTAAGCTGAAAACTTCGTTCGACATCACAAAATGTGACAGGAGCGTTCTTATATTTAGCCATATCGTCTAATGTTACCTCAGCTCCATTGATTAATGGCAGACACAATAGAATTGCCACGTAAAATTTTGACTAAAAAACGTTTTTTCTTTCGGCATTTTAAATTCACACACAAAAACTTGATTAAAGTAAGTACTTTAAATATTATAGGTTAGGTTGAAACACTTTGTCGAGTGCTGAATTAGTCAACGAAGTAGATGATAAACCTTGTCTGCTCAATAAAAGTTAGAATAGGCAACAAAAATAGGCAAAATAGGCTGTATAAGGTAAAATAGGCACAATAACCAAAATATAGAAAAAATAGGCTCTAAGGCACGAAAAAAAAACCTTCCATTACACGTAAACATATTACCTATGTATAGAAAAACTAAATTTCCTGAAGTATATTAAAATTTGAATCTAGGCAATTGCCTAAAAATCCGGGCTTTAGTCATTATGATAATACGGTCGATTATGACAAAATGTGAAATATCTCATGTGTAAATTAAAGTGCATAATAATAAGAAATATAGTCGTGATTCTTGCATGGTGTGTAGTGTCCAGTGTTTTGGGGGCTACACGGCTGTATGTTTTTGAATCGGTGTGTACTGGGATGTGGACCGGCAACCGGCAACCGGCAAGCCGTTTCATCAATCATGAGCAGATAATCTGCTTAACGCCGCGCAATCCGCTCCAATCCGGCCGACGAGCGGCGAGCGGGGCCCGGCGCGGGACAGGGGCGCGGGCGCTTAGCGCTCAGCGAGAGCCGGACGGCTCAGCTCAGCTCAAACCTAACCTTACACACACATACGCATATATACTCACATACAACACACATCCTACATTCAACAGACCGAGTTTGTATCTATATGTGACGGCTGATCTATAGAAATTTGATAATACACGACAAAAATTACTATAGCTACTTCATAATCCGTCTAGATATCTACTTGAAAACTATTACTTATTTATTTCATTTTAGTTACTAATTTAAGTTCAGTGGAATTCGAACCACTTAAACTCATATTTTATTGATACAAATTTAGACCAGCGAGGTTTGAACGGGCGAACTTTTGCTTAGTATATGCAAATTGTATCCCTTGGATTAAAATCGCCTGTAATGTTATGTACTGTGTTATTTTTTTAATTTTATTTGCTCCTATGCACAATACGAATTTAATTACACTTACGTAGGTACGTGGATTCACTATTCAGTTTTTTATTACTCAACGTTTTTGAACTCAGTGTCTTTCCTCTGGGTTCTGGGTTAATTACTCATTTTTTTTTAGTTAACTAGCTTTTCATAATATACTCGTATTGTATAACAATCATGGAATAGGACTCATTTCGCACGAATAAAAATGTAGTTTAAACCGAAGACGAATTCTGCAATTCATATTAGTGAAAAACAGATATTTCGACAATTTTTAATTACTATCCTAGCAACGTAACCCTGAGATATAATAAATTTGTATGCAAAGCACTATATTTCGATAGATACATTCAGCAGATATTCGTATCTTAGTGATATATGAATTCTTCATATACAAAAAATGAGTTTTAATAATCTTTATATATTGTATATTAATTTTTTTATCAATAATCATTTTTACTAATTTGTAATTAATACAATAGTTACTGAGTCGAATTACAGGGAAGTAAAAATATATTTTGATTTTGACAATTTTTTACAATCTTATTTTTTATATAGGGTAGTGGCAGATAACACATACATTATATACCACGGAGAAATTTATGGAGGGTGTCAAACTGTTATCAATGGAAATGAGGGAACAGATGCATACAAGCAATACTTGTCTATCGCAAACCAGTGAAAAGAACGATTTTTTTTAACTTACACAAAAGACTGATTATAATAGAATAAATATTTGATAAGAAACAACATAACAGCAAATGAAGAATTATTAAAGTAAATCATTTCATTCAAGTTTGAATCCAATAGTATATTTTTTGAAACACATACGTTGTTCTTTCCTATAGAGGTTAAAATTGTCATATTATGTTTTGCCAAATTAGATCAGAAGATAAATTTACTTATTATTTCTTGATTCGGAAAATAATGACGTGCACAATATTTAACGTAAAAATGACTAAGTATGATTGCTGTAATTTTTAATGACTACTTTAAATTATTACAAAATATGATCTAAATTTTGTTCACATGACTGTATCAATATCTACTGTTTACTTCATCATTTGTGTTAGTATTAACTGAAAACGAAGCCGCCAAAATTTAGCTGAATGAATAGTTATATTGACTTAATACAAGAGATGGTGCTCATAAATGTTGCTGAAATTATTTAACAAAATTTGTTAACTAGATTTTATAATTTATAATTAATTTTTATAATTAACTACAGATCAACATCAATAAAAGTATATACAAGCTAGCTATTTATACACATAAATTTTATAATCGAAAAATTATGAATTGTTTTTCAAATGAATAACTAAAATTTTATATAAATATTTGTAATCATTTGTCAATCAAATAAATAATACAGCATAATTTTGCTTTGAAATGATTGAAATTAAAACTGAATAAAAATACATTAAATTTTATGGCAATTATTTAAATTACTATTAAATAGCTAACCATTTAATTGTTAGATAACTATATATACAGAGTGATTCAAAATGATTGACCCTCACGTAAAATGAAAAAACTTGCTGTATTATCAAAACTACTTTGCACAGAATAAAATTAGTATTAATTATCCTGGAAACGCAGATAATATTTACATAATTAATGACATTTGGGTAAATCAGTAGCGTTGTCATATTTTTTCCCTGTTGATATTTATACATATTTTATTAGCATCTTGTTGTTTTTACTACAAAGTAAGTATAGAGCTAAATTATGAAATAATTTTTGAAAGTTAATTATTGAAATTGTTAGGTTCACAGAACAAATACATTCTAGAACAAGCTCTGTAGAATTTTGTTCATTTCGAGAACATTGATTACAAAGTTTTTTACTCGTAGGGCAATTGTACGTTTTCGTAACTATGAAAGTGTATGTAAAGGCAAATCAACTAGGAGGCACTGTTCTCACACAAGGTACTTTAGATGATGAAGGGGCTTAGAAATAAGTCCAAATAAATAAGATAAAAAACATCCCAAATAGATTCAAATTACCCCTTTTATAAATTCACATAGTATGTTACATTATTACAAACAAAAAATCAGAATATGCGGCAGGGGTCATAATGAAAAATTAGACCTTTTCGACATCACAATATTTTTCTTTGTCAAACATTCTCCAATTAGTTTTGCAAAAAAATGCTTCAATTGGGTCTAAACTTGGCGCTTGATCACTGATCTTTTTGCAACACGATATTATTGTTATTATAAATTTATTTTTTAAGTTAGGTCAAAAAATTGTAATAAATTTGAAAACAATAAATTGATGTGTAAATAATAAAGGAAAATGATTTTAAAATTATCTTATTAAATTTTTATTTCAAATGATTTCGGCAATATTGAGAAAATAAATAAATATAACTTTAACCTATTATGTGTGTGGCATTCAGTCGTAGTAGTTCTTGCTAACTGATACATTTATATGCGTGAAGTGCGGTTATCGCAGCCTCTAAAGAGGTTGATAGAAGGGGAGCCACAGGCGTAATTTTAATGTTGTGAAAGTGGGGTAGGTAGCTCAGTGGCATCGAGTCGACCTGTGGATCTTGAGAACCCTGGTTCGATCTCCACAGTAGATAAACAATTTTCACCAAATTAAATCTACCCTTGTGGCTCCCCCACCACTAACATCTTTCTAGGTCGTGATTTGACGGTTGGTAACCGCACTCCACGCGAAGAAATATATCACTTACCGAGAGTGCCACATCCAGTAATGGGTAAAAAGCGTGATGATATATTTATTTATGAAAATTGTTTGTCGCCTGAGGGAATTGAACACGGGTTCTTAAATTCACAGTACGATGCTATACTATTGAGCTGTTATCTCATAGAAAATAAATAAAGAAACAAATTTTTGCATGTTTTTGATTATTATGTAAAATAATTGAAAAAAGTTTGACTGCTGTAAATATACGAATATATTTAATGACCAAATGTAATAAAAACTGCAGAAATGAGAATCCAAGTTCGATTCCCACAGCCGAAAACTATACCCTCGATATATTTATTTAAATTTATTACTTTTCATATTGAAATAATTTTATGCTATCCATATAGAAATTTTCATTGCATGAAAACCTTCAATCACAATACATTTGAATAGAAGGAATGCACTGTGTAAAACATAAAATCAGAAAAATAATAATTTATAAATTGCACATATAATTCTCAAATCAAGCAAACTAACATTTGTATTTGTTCGAAAACAATGCTTGCCATATCTATTTTTATTTGGGTAAATATTTAAGGCTGTCATAAAATTTTAAATCTGACACAGTTAACTCTAAATAAGAGTTGTTATAATCCAATGACGATGTATAGTCGTAATTCATGCAGATTAAGAAGCCAAAAGACTAAGAAACGACTACTTGCTATGTTACAAATAGTTACGTACTAAGCAGTCTCACTTGAAATATAAAGCTATTGTAAATCACCGTGTATTTAATTATTTATTGTGATAACTCTACCAGTTATATTAAAATTTAAACTGGTGCATTAATCGCATTAAACCTTGTAGAAAATATTCTTAAGGTCAAATTACATTTTTATACAGTATTTCAAATTTTACAAGACGTAGAGGAATTTAATCCCAATTAGAGCAGAGGTGACTTAGTGAATAGATAGGTCACCGGCAAAGTGTGAAATCATGAAAAATTTAGCCAAAAACAAATATATAATCTTGCATGTGTGGAGCGTTCTACAGGCTTAAGTTTAATGAAGCGAGCTTTGCCAAGAACATGTTCAATATTTAAATAAACGTATGAAATTAGGAATAACCTCATCATTCCTTTTGTCCAGCCGGCTGGACAATATAATTTTTTTTTGTTAGAAACATTTGCACTTTGCATAGGTATAGTTCGCATGTTCAGTAGTCTAAACATTTAGTTAACCTAGTAAAGTTTTTCCTGGAACATATCTGAGATTTGTAGATTTAGCCATTATCTAGTATTATTTATGGAAAAATCTCTAAAATAGATCTTGTGGTAGATATATAAATGTGTTTAATCGTATCTCAAATAAATGTACTTTGCAATTTACTATCATTTTGTGTAATTGCATTTGTTTTTTACTATCATTTTGTTTAATTGCATTTGTTTTTCTTGCATATGCCGTTTAATATGAATCTAGACTCATTGAATAAAAAAATAATGATTTAAACTAGATATTTATTTCTCGGGAGGAGGATAATTTCAACATGTATTCCATGGGCTTAAGCTTTCTTTGCGTTCTATTCTAATATAAAAAATAACTTGTAAAATATATACTGCCTGATTTTTATACTTTGCCGTTAACAAATACGTCGTATTTTATGATATTTTTGTTACTCTACACAACAAGAACTTAATCTCAATTACAGTACAGGGGGGTCTACAGCTAATAATAAATTTCAAACTACTCGAACGCTTTACATTCTTGATTAAAAGTTGAAGTACTTGAACTATTTCCTATTATATACAGGGTATATTCTCATTATCAAATGTTGGTTGATTTTTTTGGTATATAACATGACTGAAAGTACAGTGATGATGATAAATTTAGAGTTAAATTTATGACAGAAAAATTCAGAGGCCCTCCGCTTACCAGACAGAGATGCTAACCTAATTCTTCTGTCATAGTTTCTAACGTAGCATCGATCCCAAGACTCCTATATGATGTCTGATTTAAGGGAAATCATACCTCGGACTGATTTTTTTGTAATATAACATGTCTGAATCCAGACGTCACTCGAATTTTTCTGTCACAAATTTTAACTTTAAATTTATCAAATGTTGGTTAAATAATAAGAAATATTCAGCTTTATTTTGTAAAATATAAATATATCATCACGCCTTTTACCTATTACTGCCTAAGCAGCAGGTAAGTGATATATATTTACGCGTGAGGTGCGGTTACCAGCCGTAAAATCACGGCCCCCAAAGATATTAGTGGAGAAGGAGCCACAGGGGTAGATTTAAATTGGTGAAAATTGTTTGTCGGCTGTGGTGATCGAACCAGGGTTCTCAAGCTAGTTTTATTATGATAAAAACAAATAAAATAAACAGTGAAAAATTAGACACTTTTCAAAATATGGTTTTGAATTAATAGTAATTATTAAATTAGTATTATTTCAGGATGCTAAAAGCTCAAATAGACAACAATTTTTATTTTTTTTTATAAACAAATTAAATCATATGTCAAAAGTAATTTATTTTTAAATATTTCGATAAAATTCTAAATCACAACTGTTGAAATAGTTACAATATTAAAGAATAGACTCTGATTTTGCTTTGGCGAATTTTTTAATCAGGAACAGCGTCAGCTTCAATTTTCAGGTGAGCCATTTCAAGGACGAATATTTCGCATACATAATAATAAAATTCTGCGATTGTTGTGCTAACATTTTAACAATAAGAGACTGGTTTTAGGCTCTCCCGGCTACATTCTAACACTGTCCCTGAATGTAACCAGAATTAAAATTTATATTTAGCAATTTATCTGATAGCGCATTTTAAATACAAGATAAAATAAAAATAAATTTTTAATTCGTTATCAGCAGATATTGACGTTTTCACATTTTATATATTTTTAACACAACAGATTTAAATAAAAACAAACAAAAAATTAACTACAAATAACTCTATATTTTCATTCACAAAATATTTATTTTGTTACTATGCACAACAGGAACTTAATCCCAATTACGGTACAGGAAGCTTACAGTTTATAGTGTACAGTATTCACGCGGAATCGCATTTTTATATAGGTAGAAGTGATAGAGATTTGAATGCACGACCTCTTAATTAACGCAAGTTTCGGCTCAGTTTTAACCAGTAGAATCTGATTGCCTCATAATTATGGCAAAATATGGCAAATATACTTACTAAATTATTATGGTTAGATGACTACCAATAACTTCAAATGTATCAATAAAATGCTATCTTGTGAATGCCACGAATTTAAAAAGTTGATCCCCTTCATGAATCTGCTTAAAATGAGTTAGATAGAAATATGCACATTGTGCTAATTATACCTCCATCATAATTAATTACAAATTAATATTGGCTTGTTTCCAACTTTTAAATGGATTCCGCATTCAATTAGAATTCTTATCTAATAAGCATTTTGTAAATCAAATATGTAATTCAGAAATAAAAGACAATATAAAGTTATCAATTTCTCGTTATTTTACAGATGGCCATGAAAAAAAAAACAAGCTACTTGAGCTTTTATCTTGAGAAATCAGTCAAATTATGTATTGTCAATTTTAATTTGTCTATATTTCATGAAAAATATATTAGAGAAATAATTTTGCATTTGATATAGTATTTAATTCTGAATATTTTTTTGTATTTAAAATTTTATTCTAAAATTAATAGAGCAGCAAATGCCGATAAATTTAAATTTTACCATTATATTTTCTATATAAAATAAAAAAGTAGACACCCGGTATATGTTTCGTTATCATAAGAGAGATCCAGTTGCTATTTGGATAAGATCTAATGTACATATAATATACACATATTGATTGAAACAGAGATCAGTTACTTGTGATTCTATTTGTATAGCTTAACGTACTTCGATCACTTTACACCCATTATTAGGTGTACTGATTTAAATTCAGCTTCAAGTAATCCATCTTCGCAATAGCGTAATCAGAATTAAAACAGCAAGCGGAACTAAGCAAATTAAATTATAATGAAACTGAAAAAATAAAGAAACATATAATTTCATTTATTATATAAAGGGATCTATAACCAAATTTTGATTTTGATTTATAGATGTGTTTAGACAAGAAATTAAAATAGTTGTATTTTTAAAAATCGATTAATTATTTCTAGAGAATGAGCAAAAAATACAAAAATTTGTAGAAGGATATGTGGCATCAATACTAGAGATAAGTGGCCACATACGAGGAGAGAAATACATATACAAAATTGCATTTTAAGTTTTGTTCTTACAGCTAACCTTAAATTATACAAGATTCAGTACGTGAGAAAAAAATACGGATTACAAATGTAGATGAAGAACAAGGAAAGAAGTTTCATACCGAGATTTGACCTACCTCAATTTACGCTAAATCATTTCTAAGTCACGTAAAATAAATAACTGAGTTTTAAATTCAAGATAAAATATAATTGTAAAATTATATGTACTTTTTATTAATGTTATGAGGCAACATAATGTTTAATTTATTTTATAATTTGTTTCTGTAAATTCGACTATGGTTCAAACCCCATTATGAAGACAATTATATAAGTAGCTACGTACAGGTTGTTTCAAAATTGTTATAACGAAAAAATAATTGTACATTACTTGAAGCAAAGATTTTTCGTGCCAGTAGACTGATAGGTTACAAGTATGAATAAAAATTAGTAAACAGTCATTACGAAACCCAGTTTCGTATCGAAAGAGCATTCATAACGATACGCAATATTTAGTTTTAGACGGTTGGTAGTAGCGGATGACATACTGAACCAATCAAGATGAGAACATCAATAACAGTTACCAACCACAACATTACATATACAAATTACCCTAAATTGACTCAGTTTAAAATAGAAAAAAAAATTATATAGATAAATCATTTTAAAAGTCTTTTATCGCACCCATCAAGTCTAAACTTGAACGCGTGCGAAAGAAAACTCGTTCTTTAACATACTATAATTTAATAAGTATAACAGTGCTTTCAATGTTTAATGTTTACTAATGTTTATTCAAGACAATCACTTTGGTTTGAGGGAAGTAAATGATAACAACTATTATTAACGACATTTAAAAATGTGTACATTAAGCCGGCCAGAGACGATGTGTTTTGAATGTTTGACAAGCCGTTATATTTCAAAGTTTTTATGTCACGCAAGTACATCGTGTTAATATAAATGTGTTCTTTGAGCGACGACGAGTACTACTTCTTTGAAGGCAGTAAAAAGATGTATGCATTCGATGCATTCATTCATTTGTTGAATATTTGCCGCACAAACATTTTTGATATATTGTGTTGAATGAAACGTATGTAAGGCAATGAGAAGAAGAAAATTCTCTGCGAAGACGGTAAATTATTGTACATCAAAGTGAACTTCTACAGCAACAGACAAATATTTTCAATTGATATATTTTATTTTGTTTTTTCATAGGGTAGTTAGCATAGTAGGAATGTGTCGATGATTTTCACCACATTATAATTACTCCTATGCATTTCCCTCCACGAATTTCTTTGGGGATCGTGCTGTGGCGGTTGATAACCATATTCACAGCATGATATATTTATTTTTTTCACTGGGTCTAGTGATTTTAATTAAATATGAAACTTATAGATTTGTATGAAGAAAAATTCAAAGTTTAGAAATCCTATTAAAAATCATATAAATTGAATTAAATTTCATATTATTCTTACCTGTCGTAGCGCGATACATTAATTTTGTAAAGGAAACATCGAAGATTAAATTGGTTCTAACAGTTTTATATATTAAACAAAATTGTCTAGTTGATCGATTTAAAACTGATTCGTTATAGTATAAGTGGCAAAACTCATGAAATACAAATAATATAAATACTTTTATAGGTATGAGCCAGTAGGTCTGAGTGGTGTAAGACCAGCGCCAGACGTTGTCTTAGTGGTTGGCGTCATCGCCACGTTGGTTGTGGATGAATTTCGGGCTGTTGCTGACTTGATCTCTCCGGCTGAATCGAGGTAACTGTTGACTAGACCTATTCGACTTTAGTTACTACTCATTCGTCGTAGAACGCCTGGACAACTGTCTCCTTCTCGATCGCCAATGGAAAAGCCTCAGGCTACCTCGTATACTAGATGATGCAAGAAAGAATATATCGTCGTCCTTTCGTCGTTCGTAACGGCCATACGATGTCGACATGCTCGAATCGGGTTAATGGTGGCGAGAAAGATCCCTTTGGTGAGACTACAAGTCTGTTGATTTTATTGCGTTAGTACTGCACATATTGTTGGACTCAAGCTCAGCAGTCCTTCCTGATCCCAGGCCAGATGAACCTCTGGGCCACCATCTTTGCCGTAGTCTTATGTGGATTGTTGAATGCTGCTTTCCAGTAGACGGGCGTTAGATATGGGCGTACTTGATTGGTCGAGGTGTCACAGTACACAATCTGTGACTGTAATTTTTCTTAACTTAAAAATTGTATCGTGTTTGAACAGCCGTGCAGCCATCTTTTTGTCAGTGGCCTAATCGAGTGCTAAATCCTGATAATTTGTTGACCTTGTTAGCAACCTTCCATGTGGTGTCAGAAGTTCCTAATGATGGTATAGATAGCAACAGCTTACATAAAAAGAACTCGAAGGGTTCCCATTCTTCGACGTCTGACGCGTCCGTGACGATAGACAATGTGACTTCTGGGTTGATGTACCTGAGCTGTATTGCAACTCGTTTTGACTGCGTAGAACGTTAAACTCGCTTTTGCTGACCAGACCTTGTTTCTTCTTTTGAGCAGGTTGTTCAACGATGTTTGAGTCTTCGCGATCCTGGAAAAGCAACGGCGGTAGTAATTTACCATTCCCAGGAAACGCCTTAATTGATTCGTCGTTCATGGTTTTGATGAATATTACGTATTTCTTCAGTCATGTAGATGTTTCATTATCTCCTCCTCTGTTACTGAAGCTACAATAATGCCGTCTATGTATACATAAACGAAGTCCTAATCCTTTATAATTTTGTCCATGAACTGTTGAAAGGTCTGCGCGGCGATACGTAGTCCAAACGTCATATAACGGAATTCTTGTAATCCAAAGAGTGCAATTATTGCCATCGGCTATCAACTGAGAGCGTCATTAGTGTTGCTGCCCACCGAAGTTCTTTCTATGCCCGGTCACTGTGCATTGAGACTAGTTGGCGACGGGGGTGTGTGTCCCTGATTGGCTGGAGCTCTGCCTGCTTAAGGGTGGCGTGACGTTACGACTGCTTCAGTCAGCAGCGTCACAGCGTGAGTTCTTGACTGTGCACGTATGAGAACAAAGCTATAGCTTTTAACACAATTGATCTAATTTGCGCATGTGAATTCTCCAAATTTTTAATGTTTATTTGTTAGTACGAGAGGTTAATTTTATTAATATTTGTTTTCATTTCCTTTTCTTTCATCCATGTTATTCATCATCATACAACACATAAAGAATTGTATACCAATAGTTACAATACAAAAAATATACAATCTATTTCATCTTTTGAGGCCATGTTAACATGTTATTCAACGAGCGTGTACAAAATTATTTCATGATATACTTGTAATTTATCCAAATAAGTAATAGCTATTACACGTAAGTTCAATAGTATACTTTGTCTATGACTATTCAACAAAAAACTGCATTTTTAAGTCTAGATACGTTTGAGGAAAATAATAATTATTAAATCTTATATAACGTGCATACTTTAGTAGTTACTACTCTGCATTGTTATTGCAAACTCAATGTAATTGGTATAACCTGTAAGTAATGAATTATTACTCACGGCCGTCTCACTGTTATTATAACAACCTCGAAGTGCGAAGTACCTATGAGTAATAAACCGCATTATTTATCCATTAAGACACGCACATATAAAAATAATATGATGATGATGAACAAAACTGTTCAACTTACAAATTAATTTTTATAAATATGGTGATGATACTTTAAACCAAATTTCTAACACACACTAAGTAAACTATTGGTATGGTAAAGATTATATTAGGTTACAATATAGTATCCATTATCCATGGCCATCTTGGAGGCAAAAATAAATTCCTTCGAGATGCTTTTACTTTTGTATGTTCAATATTAAAGATTATAAGAGGTTGATTTAATAATGTGCGTTACAATCACGATTTCAGAAATTAGTTAAAGAAAAACTTCTTGGTATAGTTTCTTAGGAACTTTGGTATGTTGGTATAATAGATTATAGAATGAATTATAGTTTGATTTCAAGCTTGTAATAAATTCTTTGAATCATTGAACATATATTTTTTAATCTCCCTTCAATGTTTTCGCGAACCCTACATTGAAAACCTCTGTTCTAAACTATTAGTTTCAGGTAGTAAAAGTCTCAATGTGACTAACCTGTATTCCCCTTATCGAAGCCATCCTTGACGCTGGGTGGTGAGACGAGTGACTCGTGCGGCGTGTGAGGTGTATGCGGAGCATGGGGTGTGCCTGACATGGAGGGCGCAGGAGTGTGCGGCGTATGTGGGGGATGCGGGGTGTGCGGGTGTGGCGGGTGCGACGCCCCGTCCCCCACCTCGCCCCCAGAAGGGCTCTTGCAATTGCGGGTCAGCGCCAGTGCTTGACTCTGTGGAAGAAAAAGGTGATTAGATGATAATTGGTGGCAATGTAATAAATAGTTACAAGAGGTGCAATGTTCTATTCGAGGCAGAATATAGACTATTTATGACAAGAACAATAGTCATATCTTATCAATACATATATGAAGATAATATAGTCCCTAGGTTATTAAATTACCACGATTTGTCGCCATTTTTGCTTCAAATTTAAGCGTCAGACATAATGCAATAAGCCTATGGTCCGCGTTCGTGAGACAATAAAATAAGGTTATGTCCACACGCATATCTTCTATCTCTCTCACGCTTACTGTGATAAACGTCGGTTGTGGCAATGCATTTATATAGACACGCTTTTTTATTTATTTATTTTAATTATGAACACAGTCTCAGTAACATTTGATTAGTCAGGGAATAATTATAGTCAAACTATATCCGACGTTACTTACCACAGATTTCAGAAAGATGAAAATAAGTGCACGATGTAGATAAATGTAAATGTAATAATAAATATTTTGAAATAACTACATAATTTATATATTTAAAATACAATGAGAATATGTTCCGAATATCTCAAACCTGAATGTTACAAACGTGATTTAACGAAAACAGATTTTTTATCCAATTTACTACAGAGTGAAAGTAGTAGGTAAATATATTTTAAAAAAATAGATGTGTCTTAATGAGTAAGTAGATGCAGAATTTTAATTTTTTTTCTGTTCTAACTGAGGAAAATATTGGTTGTAGTATACAGGTACAAGACAAATAATATGTCGCCTAATCCTAGTTCCTCAATAGAGACTGGCAGTAATGAAGAAAAGCAAGACTACTAATTATATTTTCTAAATATATAATATATTTGAAGGTTTATATTCATTTTAGGGAGAGGATAGGTTTTTTAAAAAGGTCAATGCTCTAGAAAAAAACTAAAAGGGAACTGGAAAATAAAACCGAAGAATTAAATATACAACCAGGAAACTATTCCGTGTACCTATGTTATTTCTTCAATCGAACGGTGTTGACTTCGTTCATGCAATAGAATGATTGGAAATTATGAAAATTTTGACTAGTTTACTTCTCTTCAGACTGTTAAAATATCAATTTGCCAAAACTAATCAATAATAATTAGTATATCATTAAGCCCCTGTTACCAAGGATGCAATGCATTTGAATATTTTTTCGCCTTGTTTGAAAAATAAGGAATGTTCTACGATAATTAAGTGAATATAAAGGTTTTAGGTTTGATAGATATGTTAAAATTTCTTTTGAAAAACTGCTGGATAAACTATAATAAACTAACAATTTATTTAGTGACGTTACATTGTTAAATATTTACAAACAAACAAGTGTCGTTTCTCGTTTCAACAGAAAAAGAAACACTGAAAACACAGCTATGTTACCGCAGTCGAAAATGAAATATTGATTGATTTTTAAATACCAGCCTGTTAGCCAACTTAGTTATTTGCTGTCATTTATGAACATCACATCGTCACACGGTTCAAACACATGAATTAAAATTTTAATTAGAAATCGTGATATTTGTGCTTAACTAGATTAGCAATAATCTATCCGTCATCTGGACTTTATAAATATAGCTATGGGAAAATGGAAATTATAGGTCTATTAGTTAAATTTTGAAATCTATATCCTGAATAGATACACATTATTACCTATATTCTATAAATTATTAAGTACATACAGGCTAGTCTATAAATTAATGGTTTGTATAGCCAAATCAAAAAGAATGGATTACTTTAAATTTCGTGATTTGCAATTACTTCGCTTGCATTTTTTACTTCCTTGTACGAAATAAAGGAAGTATTGTAATCGCGAAAATTTTGGGTCTTTAGATTTTAACGGAAATATCCATTTTAACCATCGATGAATCCATTTTGACTAATTTCGTCGTGACGTCTGTACGTACGTACGTACGTACGTATGTATTACGCTTAACTCAAAAACGGTAAGCCGTAGAAAGTTCAAATTTTGTATTTAGGACTGTTATAAAATCTAGTTGTGCACCTCCCTTTTTGGTCATTATATAACTTCTAGAAGTGGTACTTTACTTGAAACGTATAATAGATTTTAATGAAAAACTATATTAAAATATAATCCAAAACTTTTCAAATTTGGTATATAAGACTACTTTATCAATAGAAATAACATAATAGATTTTGGTTCAAATGGACTAACCGGAAGTGACACATTACATGAAGCTGCTAACAGTTTTTTTTTGAAAAAAAATGGTATTATTTTGATTTTAAAATTATGTGCTGCAAATAAATTTTTTAGAGAATTAAATTCTACGTCTAGCACGTTAAGAATGATTAAATTAGCCTTTTGTATAAGCGAGATATGTAAATTTAAAAATTATATATTTTTAGTTTTTTTGTAATTAAGTTTGCTATGGATTAGAACAAAAAATAAAAAAAATATTGTCAATGTCAAATTACGTCAAATATGTGCAATAAAATATGTAGGTATAGTATAATAGTCGTACAAGGAAGTCATGTGGTGTCCACATCAGATTTTTTTAAATACAGAAACCATAAAGTTGATACAACAATAGACAAAGTTTCAGAAGGATAATTAATTCAGAATAAAATTGAACCTGTAGTTTTTAACCAAAATCGAAAGTGGATGGAATTCAGATGGAAAAAGGCACCTATTTGTCATCTTTTTACTTATATAAATGGTAAAGTATCTTAAACTGTTCAGGACAATATTTCTTACTGAATAAGTTTACTTCAAACTAAAGTAGACCTCTAGTTTCTAACTAGAATAGAAAGCGAATAGAATAATTTAGACTGAATAAGACAACTCTCCTTCAATTTTTTCTAGTCATTTTAATATAAAATTATATTTAGCTGGCGAAGACTACATTAATCTAAATCCTTACTGAATAAGTATTTAATTCAGAATAGAAACTGGAGCTCTCCGTTATTTTTATTACTAATTTTAATGAAAAGTTATATTCATTTGGTCAAGACGATATTTCGTGCTGAATAAGTATTATTATCATGAATATAAGACAAAATAGCTTATATTTGTGAGTTGCCATATTTGATTCAGTGCAATACTAACATATCTAATTATAAAAGTGAAATACCAAATATTACCATTTCTGTAAACACGAGGCATTTTGCAAAAATATTAGAAGCATTTTGGAACCTATATTTGGTATTAATATTATTTATTTTTAAATTAAATTCCTTTATATTCTCAACATCTCGTATTATCAAATTAAATAATATTTCAAGCAAATTTCAGACATTTCTCGAATGGCTTCTGCGTTAAAAGGAAAATGACCACACAATACATATTGTTATAATTAGCTAACCACACCACAAGAACAAAAACACAAAATAAGTAGCTAAGCATATTTGCATAACACATTCGTTGGTGTCACTTGAGCGCATGCGTCAGCCAAAGCAAACAACTCGAACTTGCAATCCCGTCCGTCAAACGTTAAACGTTCTTACGCGAAGAACCATGCCCAGAGCGTATAATCTGGGTTAAGTGAGGTCAAAAAGCTACAGAATTCCTGAGCATAATTGTTATCAGACACCATAAACGGTGCCAATACTAATAATAATAATAACAGTCTTCTCAATTGATTAACTACTACTGATTTACCTATCTGTGCACCGACTTCGTTCGTTGGTTCTCTGGCTGGTTCGTAGTTTGTTCGTTCGTTATTTGCAGATCGCGCGATTACAGCGACACGCTCTGCCGACGTGCGAAACACGACTGCTACTGTCAGTTCTCTGCGGCAGCGTTTTGGCGGAGTTTTGGCATTAGAATGTGAGGTTACAGGTGCTGTGGTGCGCCGTGCGCAAGCCAAGCGCGAATAATGGATATTGGAATCGTGCTGTGCGATGCGGTGACCGAAATTAAACACGGAAATATAAAAATTGTGCCCGGATTATCCGTTTCTTAACTCTTTCATTATGCTTGATAGGCTCTAATCTGGGTGAGGGTTTCAATGATATTGCTGTTTTGGATCGTGCGTGCTTTGCACTGATTCTAAACTGTGACGTCGCATGGCCCTACTGCTATGATAGGTGTGGTTATTAAATAGCGAAGCAGTTCTTTCAAAGTATTTCCTACATTTAAACACATACTTAAACGTAATATTGTAATCGTACTTCGTATAATCTTTGTTATATTCATATGCAAAATAAAGATATAGATTGGTACTATAAGCTCGATTTTACATGATACTAAAGGAGTTTTTTAACATGATATTTTATTTCTTTAATAGGGTCTATGACAATAATTGATTTTAAAGAATAAATTATATAATAAATTAAATCATTATGTTGTTTCATAATAATAATAAAAACTACATATATAACTTTATTGCGTTTTGAATTTGAAATTAAATAACGCATTTCAGTAGATTCAAGTCACAGTATAAAACTTCTTTACATAGTTACATATCAGTTTCAAATTATTTCTTTGTCAGAAAAATATTTAAGTATAAATTTCAATTAAAATCCTTGGAAACAATTATAACCTGTAAGAGTAGAACAAATACGAGGTGTGGCTATGAAATAACGAGACTGATGCTGTTTCATTTTATTTTGATTCCATACCTATTTACTTATTCTCACCTTCAATATATATCCCTAGTCTATCACTACAACGCTCTATGCGAGTCTTCCAATATTCGAAACAGTGCTGGATGTCTTCTTCTATCAGCTCCTTCAGGACGCGTGCCGCTTTCTCTTTCACATCTTCAACGGACTCAAATCTTGTTCCTTTTAAGGAAGATTTCACCGTAGGAAACAGATAGAACTCGTACGGTGCAAGATCTGGCGAATAAGGCGGATAGTTCAACACTGGGATACTGTACTTGGCAAGAAACCTATTGACAGACATTGCGGAATGAGCCGATGCATTGTCTTGATGGAGAACCCATGACTTTTCCTTCCACAATTCGGGTTGTTTTTTCAACAAGAACGTGAAAGTAGTAATGTTGGTCAATAGTTTGACCTACTGGAAGCCAGTAAAAGTACATAATTCCATAAATATTGAAAAAAAAAATCATTGCCTTGAATTTTGATTTGCTCATTAGAGCTTTTTTGGTTCTCGGTAAAGTTAGGCTATTCCATGGATTGGCGCTTCATATTTTCAATAAATTATAAATATCAGTAATAGTTTTTCCAAGTTTTATGTGAAATTTCACAACAATTCGTTGTTCTACTGTCACATTTTTACGGCGAAACAAAAAACAACCCTCAAACTACACGGATTTGTTTACAGGAGCGAAAGGTATTCGAAAAAGAAGACTTCACGGTAAACAGCTGACGGTCGCTGGTGTTTGGCGCATGCGTATTTCTTCTGTAGCAGCGCCAGTCTCGTTATTTAATAGCCACACTCGTAATAACAAACATATTACTGAACTATAAACGTAGATACAAAGGCAATTAAATACACGAACAATCAGTATACACACACAATTGTCTAATTACAAGAAAAGGGGCCAAATACTGACCAAGAAACAAATTTGAACAATTTAAACAAAAGCATAATTTTAAAATCTAAACACACGCCAAAAGAACGCTAATAAATAAAGAGAATACAACAAGCAGTTCCGTCATGTTAGAAAATGTATTCGAATACTGGCTGACATATACATTGGCTGGATTTTTACTTTGCCGGTAACATATTGAAATGCAGCGACTACCTGTAATAATAATATTAATTATAATTCTGAATAATGAACTTAAAGGACAGTATCCATTTTAATAGTCTACACAACTCTACTATCATACTGTTGAGTGGTAAAACTTGTTTGGTGTCGGTATGAAAATTCAAATTATCACAAACTCTCTAAATGAAGTAACACAATGGTAAAAAACAAATGAAATGCATTACTTTTAGATCCAATCTTGGCAGTACGATATATTCTAACGCCAATAACGAAAGGACGTCTCACTGTTATGGTTCTTCTACGATGATAGTGAATTCGTGTTATCAATAAAAAGTTGCTAGATTAATGAGAATGATGTAGTCTATTGCAAATTTATAAGAAACAGGAACATATTTTTAAATTTGTTGCATTGCTGCGTAAGATTAACATAGAATAAAATTGTATTTATTGTTTTATTCCATAAAGTAAATACTAAACACAGATTGCATTATCAATTTGTATTTAATAATTTCTATTTTTTGAATATATTTAAAACATTTAGTAATTTTTTATTTGATTATATTTCGCGCAGACTGATGATGCGAAATCACTGATATCTTGGAAGAACCATACATACGAGTATTTTCACTCGCCGCGAAACGAGGCGAGGCAAGACCTAGGATAAGTGTCGGCTCGATCTCGACTTGGGAGAATCTCGACTTTTCAAGGTTAAATAATTATAACAATTACAATATAATATTTATATTTAGTAAACAAATTAAACAATAAATAACATTAGACTAATAGAAATTCAAAGCTATTTTAAGTGATGTAGTACCATTACTCGCCTTTATGTTTAAATAGTATTATTATTTATATCTACTTTTTATTCAGTTATACAATGAACTATTAAACAAATTTCATATATTTTAATATACATATCTTATGCCAAATAAAAATGGTTAAAAGATAGTATAATTAAAAATTTTACTACTTCTGTAAATTGTACGAGGTCATAACCTAATTTTAGAACTTGAAAAATTCATATCAATCATAATATACAAAATTAACACATATGGGCATTGTAATGATTGTCTTATAATTAGTTGAACATTCAAATAAAACGGTAAAACAAAAGTGATTAACGACCTATTAAATTATTCGAGAGTTACGAGAGTCTTGACGATGACTGGGTGAGGCAAGATATAAATTTCGTCTCAATCTAGAGTTTGACCTCAAGACTCTACTATGATATCGTCTCGATATTCGAGACGAATCCAAGACTGCTCTAGAGTCTCGCGGCAACATTACTTACAGTATTGTTAAATGTGGTGATGTTTACGTCATTACTGTTAAAAATATTAAAGTTAGGACTGGAAGAAACGTTATACAAAGAGTAAAAGTAAGAGAAAAGTTAATATAATATTATCTTATTAATTCACAATTCGTTTAAACACGAGCTATTTTGCAAAAATATTATACACAAATCTACTTTATTAAACCGAAATTTGGTATTTATAGTTAATTAGTTAAGTAGTCAACATAATCAATTAATTTCTTAAGTCGGATAAAACCAACATATAACTTGTGTTTATTTATATATTGACTTATTTTTGCTATTCTGTACATTAGGAACTCAATTCTAATTACAGTAGAAGAATCCTACTTACCGATCCATAGTCTGGCAGTTCATATATTTTTATTTACTAAAAAATCAGTTTAATGTTTTGCTGCTGCAATTATAAAAATAAATAATGTCATTTCTTTATTTAGATAATAACGAAGTGACCATTTAAAAAAAATAGTGTAGTATTTTTTCTATTGTAGGTAGGATAAGTAGACGTCTAGGTTTGTTATGTTTTTTTCCCGATTTTTACACTAATGTTCCAGTGTCCCGAAGATTGCTACCAGGACGAATAATTGTCCTGGTTTTCATAAAGTATGATAGATCAGTTGGTCACATGAATTTTGAACAAGTGCTAAACTAGACAAATTATTTGATAATAGATAACAGCAAATTTATTTACTCATTTTATTTATCCGTATATTTAAACAAAATATTGTTCATTTTAGTAAAACTATAAATTTATCTCTATGAAAGGTACGGATTATTTATGATTGTTTACAAGAACACAGATAATCGTAGTATAAAACTAAGATAAAATTTGTGTCTCACGCAAGAAGGCTTGTGTTCAAATCCCACTAACTTCAACGTATATATATATTAGGGTGAGTAGAAAAAATTAGATTTCGTTCTTTAGGGTCTAAAATGAAAGTTTTTGGCAACTTTCGGAGACTTTATTCACCCTAGGGAAAGGTTGACCCATAATGATGATTATACTGAAATAATCGGTGATGATCTGGGAGAAAAATTTGAAGTAATGTAAAAAAGTGCCAAAAATGGTGATTTTGGGAGCTCGGTACTACCTGGGTGTTCACCAAAAATATGTTTCAGGACAGCTGCGGCACTTTTTAAACGAAAAACTTATATATATATATATATATATATATATATATATATATATATATATATATATATATATATATATATATATACATAACGCTAAAATGCCTAAGTGGTTCGGATTCTAGCATCAGTACTGTACTGTAATTAGGATTAAGATCCTGTTGTGCAGAATAAGAAATAATAACAATAATAATATAACTATTTCAATACTTGTAACTATAAACAGCGGTAGTTGTTTCCTAAATAAATACATAAATAACACCATTTCATATCCTATGAAATGGAGTAGCACGAACCGTTAAAACATTCATTTAACATTTATTCATCAGATTTATCAAGTAAACAACCTTCCTACCCTGATACTAAACTTTCGTTTCACTCACATTTATAATTGCTTTCATATAAGCTCATTTATTCCTAACACTTGAAATCTTTCGTTCACGGAAACAAACCTTGCATTATATTCATCCACTCAATCCTAGGTCGTCCACCAATCTTTATTGTAGTTTTATAATAAATATTATTTACATATTTATATTTAAAATATTCTTGAAATTAGCCAAAATATATGTTATTAATATTTATCTAATTTGAAATGATTTCACTACAGGCCAGTTAGTACAACTAGTTTCTGTCTATCTAAGCAAGAGTCCGCGAATTCTAATCTTGATGACATGATATTTATAAAATTCTAGTATGTCTGAGTTGTTCGGATGTAATTGGAATCAAGTTAATGTTGCGCATAGTGGCAAATAGATAAATAAAATCAAACCGAATTTATCAGACTGAGTGTACTGACGATAGAATAGGACGCGTGCTTGTTCTACCGACTGTTGCTAGAATAATCACTTCCTAAATGTTATTAGCTGTTTAATTTATGAAATAATTCTAACAGGAAATAAAATATAGTTTATTAATTTGTAGAAGCATAAAATATAATTAATTAAACTGAATTTACGATGCTTTTATTTCATGATAACTCTTATCCACGGAAGAAAAAATATTGTCGTGTGAATCGGACTTCCAGTGTCACTCGATTAACAGTTTTATACGAGCTGAATTATTACTAAAACATAGATAACTTAAAGCAACATTTAAATCATTTGACGTTAATTGCATATATATTAACTATTAAATATCGATGCTCAAAGCTTTAATTACCCATTAACAATTTGATTTGTATTTTAATAACAAATCTACCGCATTAGCACCATTTAAAAAACACGCGGTATTTTTATGTATATAGTAGAAACAATATAACTCGTTGAAATAAAATTGTTATTTCAATTTTATAGTGAAAAAATAATAAAGTATTATTTCATTTGTTTTACATAATTATCCATGATTACTTACAATAATATTACATATTATGCATAAACATTAAAAATTTATAAGGCATTAAACAAATGTACGCAAAATCGCATATTATTACATCAATAAATTGTATTGAAGAAAGGATGTGAAAATATAGATTTATAAAACACATCTGGTATAGAGTATAGTATATGCACATGTACATCGGGCCATTGCGTTTAAACACGGGAAAACTCGAGCCGGCACCATTCATCACAACTTCAAATAAAAATTGTAGAGATTTGAATTATTCTTATAATATAAAAACAAATGTTGTTTTAAACACATATTCATATTTTCTTCAAATTCCATACCGACCCACTATATCGAAATTTTTGATAACTTGAAAGCTAATTTTCACGGTTATTAAATAGTAATAAAATATGTTGATTAGTTTAGATTTCAAATTTTAATTTGTACGAGTATACAACTGTGATTTGAAGCACTTTTTTCTAAAAGAATTTGTTGAGCATTGACGACGGATAAACTGATTTCCCACATTAAATGTAGATGACCAAGTTTATGTGTTACACCCTGTGTATATAATGGTCAATGATTATTTTTGTTATATAGAATGTACAGGGTGTTAGAAAAGGGTTTATAACTTTGAGGTCATATATATTTCATGTAATGATTCTCAATCAAAAATTATATTTTTTCTAAATTTGCAAAAATAAGGACAGAGGTCTTGAGGTTAACATTTTGAATGCCATTGATCGATGAAAAATATTTAATAAAAATTATAATAAATTATTTTATCACGTAACTGACATTCAATAACAAATAAATTACTTTAATGTAATATTTTGTACTTCATAACATCAATAAAGAAATGAGTACAGTTATTCAAGAAAATTTCTTTGTTTTTATCGTTCCAATTAAAGATACCGTGTTTAAAGTGGATTTCCATTAGCATGGCTGTACATGAAAATCATATCGGCCATTTTTAATATTGGAATAAAAAGGCTCATTTAATTAATTTTATTTATAACCTGTATTAAACTACAAAATTTTATGACCAATGACAGTACATACTACAAAACATCGATTTAAATTCAATTATTTGTTATTCAACATCAGAAATAATACATTATATTTTTTTAAAGATTTCTCATCTACTAGCAGAATAAAAGTGTTCATTTCAAGAACCATTTATTTAATTATGCGAATTTAAAAAAAATTCTTTTAACTTGCGAATCAGATATATATATATACCGGGAGTTTTTTTTATCAGTAAACATAGGGATATGCCATTACCATAGTTACAGTTACAAAGTTTGACAACAATGCATTAGAGCGTTTATTTTAAAAGTAAACATAGGGAAAATAACATTACTGTCATCTATAGTTGTCAAAGTAATAAAACTGTCCTCTTTCAAAATCAGACCGGGTTAATAGGGGATCAAATAGTGGAGAGTTTTTATATAAATGGAAATTTAAATGGGGAAAATTATTTAGAGTTGTTACAAGAGAGAGTAATATTGAGTAAATATTGAGGAAGTGTGGTTCCAACATAATGTACGAAATTATCTGCACCGGATATTCCCCCAATGATGGCTAGGACGAGGTGCAGAAGTGGAGTGGCCTGCAAGGTCACCAGATCTTGCGCCAAACGATTTTTTTCTTTGGGGCCACTTAAAAAGTAAATGTTATAATGGTGGTAGAATGAGTGTAGAACAATTAAAACGTAGAATTAGTGTTGCATCGCATGATATTCCTCCAGAGCAAATAAATAATGCTATAAATTCATTTTATAATCGTTTAGGCTATTGTTTACCGGTAATTTTGAACAGTTATTGAATTAAAATTCCTATTTAAACTAAATAAAATTTTCTTTTTTGGTAGTTGTGATTTGACAACTGATTACTGTACTTAACGGCATAAAATGTGTAGTTTATTAGGATCTGCTGTTGCAGAACTGCCATGGCGAAGAATGACCAGAATTTTGACATATAAACATGCAGATGTGAATTTCTGGTTGAACCAGTTCAAAAAATCAAAATTTTTATTATATGGTTCTATATAGTTCGGAGCACGAGAAATACACTCGTTCAAACCGCATTTCAATATCTCTTTTAGTTTTTGAGTTACAGCGATTTTTGACTTTTTTTAAAGCTCAACTTTGAAAGCTCATAACTCAAAAACTAAAAGAGATATTGAAATGCGGTTTGAACGAGTGTATTTCTCATGCGCTACTTAACTTGTACATGTATTTTGAAAATTTTGAAAATTTTTCAATTTTTTTCAAAATTTTCTTTTGTCGATATTTCAAAAAGTTGAAGAGATAATGTAAATATGAAAACACCAGTGAATTCCTCGCGTGAAAATACATAGGTATGCAAATTTTCACAATAAAATTCGCACGGATACATTTTTTATTACAAAAAAACGAAAATGACCGTTTTTTGAAGATTTCTTAAGGGGTTAGCCTTAAGATTTTTACGATTTTCGACCATTTTTCGTTTTTTTGTAATAAAAAATGTATCCGTGCGAATTTTATTGTGAAAATTTGCATACTTATGTATTTTCACACGAGGAATTCACTGGTGTTTTCAGATTTTCATTATCTTATCAAGTTTTTGAAATATTGAGGAAGAAAAATTTTGAAAAAAATTGAAAAATTTTCAAAATTTTCAAAATACCTGTACAAGTTAAGTAGCTCACGAGAAATACACTCGTTCAAACCGCATTTCAATATCTCTTTTAGTTTTTGAGTTATGGGGTTTCAAAGTTGAGCTTTAAAAAAAAGTCAAAAATCGCTGTAACTCAAAAACTAAAAAAGATATGTAGATGCGCCTTGCGCCATTCGATTTCTCGTGGTCTGAATTATATAGAACCACATTTTAATAATTTTCGATTTTTGAACTGGTGCAACCCAAAATTCTCATTATTTGTATGTACGAGCTCTTAAACGAAGAATTTGAGAACAAACCTCTACACAAAAGAACTTTTGGATTGTGTTGAGGTTCTAAATTTATACGTAACGTTTAGTTAATGTAATTTAAAGTAATTCAAATTCATTTAATTTGTTTAAACTTTACTAAACTTTACACTTCAATGCATTACTGAAAATATTATTTTCCCTATGTTTACTTTTAAAATAAACGCTCTAATGTATTGCTGTCAAACTTTTTAACTGTAACTATGGTAATGATATATCCCTATGTTTACTGATAAGAAAAACTCCCGGTATATATATATATATATAGCTTCAAAGTTTTAGACCCTTTTTAACGTAATTTTATGTAATTGTCAAACCTTTGGCATGATGTATAGTTCTTTTATCAATACCATATACGAGTAATACAGACTGTTAATTAAAAACTGGTACATGCGCGTTTAAATAGGAAGTCAGTTTATATTTTCGTAAATATGCTAATGATATTTGTACTAAATTACTACAAATTGTAAAGAAACAAATTTTCTATTTAAATTAAACAACATATTTAATTTTGTTTGATACAAATATATAAAATTTAATCAATAATATCAACTAATTCTAATTATTTTTTAATTGGAGAAGTATATTGGATTCTGCTAAATAATTTTTACAAAAATTGTACATGCAATATACTTTTTGTGACAAGTTTGAAGTTAGTAGATTAAGTAAATATGTTATTGGATGACATGCCATTAATCTAATCAATTAAAATAGAACTTTTGGTGAAGACGTTTCGTTTACTTATTCGTAACCATTTTCAAGGCTACAAAAGAATTTTAACAATAGTAACAAAATAATTTTTAACAAAAGGATTTAAACAAACCTTACCTAACAATTAACCAAAATTTAAGTGAAACAACATAATTTTTATGAAATAAATTAAAATAAGACTAAAAATAAATAGAATTCGAAATAAGCTAATGGTGGAAAAAAGAACTGACGTAGACAGGAGAGAACGAAACTTAGTACAAAAACAACATATCATCAAAAAAAAATAATTAAAAAATGTAACCAAATAAATGAAAAATATTTTTATATTGAGAAAATTCTATTTTAATTGAAAGCCATGGCATGAAATAACTCTAGATAAATATTATATTTGTCTTTCTCCATTGAATTAATAAATTCTTAAAACTCTAGATTATGTAAGATAAAAGGCGATGTGCTAAAAACGATGATTTATCATTAATGTTGTTTATACAATCAATCTAAATCATAAGGATGAAAATTGTAATACCGTCAGAAAATGAACCTGAGATCTTTGAACACAGGTCATACGCTTTAACTATATTACGGTCGCCATGTAATTCAATTTTGATTTTATCCCAATTTTTCTCTTTATTTTATTATGTGCCACAGGCAGTCTCGGTCCCATGATATAGTATTTGCTTTTTTTCTTATTCTTGCAGATGATCATGCCTACAAGGCTTAATGCGCACTAGCGATTTTGTTGCTGCAACTTGAAAATCGCCAAAATAAAACACACTGAGCTATGTATATGAAGTAGCAGAGGCATATAAAACATTACATCTTGATCCATTTGAAGGCGATTCAATTGTTACTGGAGATATAGAACGTACATACCTGTTGCTTTAACATTGTTAGAAAAGATAGATTTTGCTAAAATAAAATTCCTCATTCTAAAATAATTGAAGAACTTGGCAAGGTGCTATTTAAAAAGTTTTTAAAATTGTCCAATAAACAATTGTTGAAAAACGCGCGAATAATAAGTCTGTTTTATTAATAATAAATTCACAAACATAATATAATTTTAACATCCATTTTGAAGACCAAAGCCTTGTAGTCAATCATGGACGGAGCTCAAAGTTTGTAAAATCTTTTTAATTGTTCAAACAATCAAATCCTTAGAATGCAGCCTAATAATTTAATATATAAGATATGAAAAATTGCATCTACAATTTATTGCTGCCATCAGTTGCAAATTGAACTTGCATGAAAAATTATTACACCATTATATTAGTACAGACGAATGAATAATCTGACAAAATATCGAAAATTAAAAAAAAAATAACGAGCATGAACCCTTCTAAAGCCACCAACTCTTCGCATCACTCCGTTAAAAATGACTAGTTGATTGTACAGGTTTTGGGCAGAATTCCACGAATCATCAAGTTGGACAAAAACTGCCATGGTCCTTCTTCTCTTGGCGAGCTGGGGTGCCCTCTGCACTTCTGCAGCTCTGCGTTGCAGTGCATGCTGCATGGGTGCAATTCCGCGGTGGGCAACGACCTGGACCGCTGGACCACGGATCACGGACCACGGACCAAGGCTGACGGACAGCACCGAGCGACAGGAGAATGGGTGTTTGCAGTAGTGTATGCCGGTGGCGACGGAGAATGCTGGTATTGGTTTTGGGACCGGGTTAGCTGTTCGAGAAGCGTGCTTTATTTAAGTGGAGAGCCATTGCGCAGGGTACTCCAATTCCACATTATTCAATTTTGTTCTTTGTATCAAGTCCGACATCTTGCTAGCTCGACAATCGTTTTACTATTTTTCATTTCACATTATTATTCTTTTATTTGATCTGCACAACAGACATTTAATCCCAATTGCAGTACAGAATGTATGGTCAAATGTCAGGTAATGCGACATTTTAATGACATATACACTTGCCAGTTGGGACTACACGGGTGTCTTACGTCACAATAAGTAGTGGTCAATATTCTAACGCGCTTGAAAAACTAAATCAAATGTTTTATTTAAATAATTCACTTGCTATATTATGCAAAAATATAAAAATTCTTTGACACAACAAAATTAGAATAACATCAAAATTAAATGGATCCGTAGTTCAGTTGGTTAAGAGCTTTCGACCAGAGTCCAAATGTTTCAAGTTCATATCATGGCGATATCTCAATTTTTTTTTTCTATAATTCAATATAATAGATATCATTTGCCTTGCCCAATGTGTTAAATATTTCTCTGTGTTATTTCTACAAATATTTATGAATTTTAAATTACCGATCTGTGTCGTCCAGTGGTCAACGCAGCGACAATGTGTACCGTAGTCTGCGGATTCAAATCCCATCCGGGATATGGATATTTGTAACAACTTTATCGGAGCACCTCGCCTTTAACACTAGTAAATAAAACCCTTAATAAAGACAAAAAAACAACTCACAATCATTATTCAACTTCTATCACTAATCACTAAAATATCACAGCATACCGAAAATATATTATATTTTCGACAATCTGACAAAAAAGTACACATTTAAATTTACGCAATTAGTGAAATGAAAGAAACATATTTTAAACTGTCTCAGCATTCATTAGCTTACAAGGAGGAATTCGAACTGAATGCATTGGATACGTAATCGCACTAAACAGAACTGTAGACTGAGAAGAAAGTAGTGTTTTCCTCACCAATAAATACATACATTGCACTGATGAATATGTTTTACACGATAAAATAAAGTCCTTAATTAAGGTATATATTTAACAACATTGTGGCACACTGTTCTAACCTAAAGTATCTGTCGGAAATACGCATCCCGCCCGTCTCACACATCTGAATCTTACGCATAACGTCAACGTACGTTTTGTTGACTGTGCGCATGCGCACTACGTTATGAGTGACAACCGATCCGTGCGATTTGTGATTCGTGATCGTGGTCTGTCAACAATCTGCTCAACGCTGAATTTTTACTTTAATTCCCGCCAATTATTTTTCTTTTATTTATAAATTATTTTAAACAATTTTATGTAATGATTCTTTATATTTATAAGAAAATGCTTTGATTTCGAATATAAGTTCAGAGAAACATATAGTATTAATTATCTATTTACCAGGTAACAATACTCACGAAATTTACCAAATTCAAATGTATTTTAAGAGTAGATAGCATGAAAGTAAATTAACAATAACAACGCAAATCTAGAGTTACCCTAAAAGAATAAAAAACTATTAACAATTTAATAGTACTACTAATAATTAACCATTAATCTGTACGTAATTAAACAATTAATTAATATCACATAAAGTATAAAATGTGTATGACTATACTGGAACAGTAAGATCATTGAAAAATACTTACGAGTTAGTTTAACTCTGGAATTAAATCGCGTTCATATAGGGATGAAATTATCGGTGATGAATTTAAATAAAATAAATATATCATCACACCTTTTACCCATTACTGGGTGTGGCACGCACTCTGCCTAAGCAGATCTCGGTAAGTGCGGTTACCATCCCTCAAATCACGGCCCCCAAAGATATTAGTGGAGGGGGAGTCACAGGGGTAGATTTAAATTGGTGAAAATTGGTGATGAATTTCAATACTTAATATGGAATTCGGCACTTCAAAGCATCGATACTTAAAATTTTAAAACCTTTTCAGTGTTTAGTTACATATCGTAGGATTACTGCAAAAAATTAGATAATTTAATTTTTATAAGAAATGTACCAAATGCCATTTTTTTAATATAACCTATACTCTAGTCTAATTCTTGTATGTATGCTAGTTTATGTTAACGGTCTCGAAATCGGCTCTAACGATTATGATAAAATCGATTTGAATCGATTAAGACTACAATCAAATGGATACCATCAACTGTTTTCAAAATATGAAAGAAAATTCGAAAGAAAATTGGAGAGAAAAGTTATTTCTTGGTTTATTATTTTTTATTTTCAACATCCCATCTCCTGTTATTTATCTATCTCAATTAATCCATCGAATAATATCGAGAAAAAGTATATTTTATTGAACATAATAGTGGTTACAGTGTTACTAAAATACTATTCTTTGAAATACGCATTGATACCAGATTTGGCTGAAATTAAAACAATACAGATTCGAAGCATTGTTTACTATAATTAGGTATAGGTAGTAATCACTGCTTCATATATTAATGAACTAGCATCATTAATAACAAACAACACTAGCATTACATGCACACTAATGTACATCTCGGGACTCAAATACAATAATTCTAAATTATAACAATATGTATTTCGTACTATTATTTAATCCTAATGTCAAACAGTATAACAGTTTGTAAATGATAGTGAGGTGTACGAATATACCGCTATTTTCTTGCTATTTTTTATATTAATTGTGCAGCATTTTGTGAATCTTGTATGGCGAATTACTCGCCTCTAGTTTAAATTGTGTTCATACTATTTTAAACAGCAATCTTGAGTACTCTGCCAAAGTTACAATCAATCAAAGTTATTGTCATTGCTTATTAGGTACTGAGTTAAACTATAGATATTTCGTTATACCAAATTAATAAAAATGTCTATATATAGATTTTATTCGAAGAAATTTGATAATACTTCATCAATTAAGTGTACTGGTTGCTGTATGACTTCAAACAGAAATGAAAGAATGTACTAGCTAGTAAAACAATGTATACTTGACGAATTCCTTAATTTAGAGAATTTCATCTGAAGTTAACAACCGAAATAGTCGTCAAACCAATTTTATAATTAAGCAAAATATGGATAAAGTAGGTTTGTTAAAATATCGTTATTAAAATAAAGCTATAAACAAAACTTTTCCCAAATATTGCGTAATTATAAAAAATATTAATGATGAAAGATTCTTACAATCTTTAATTTCATTTAACTTGCCGGAATCATTTGTCTTCTTGAGATAGTACTGACTCTGATTTTTGAGTTATTAATGAAATTGTTGTCAAAAATCTCATCCAAATGTGTACCTGCTGATTTTACGAACTACCGCTTTAGAAAATTCCACTCAAACTCTAACAAAATAATAAACTTTCAGTGACAAGACTCTTAAACAGAAAGCATAACTTACCAAATTAAATATAGAACTTCAAAAACGTACTGATTAAGGCAACATAAGCCTGTATATTAAATATTTTAATAGTTGTAGCAAAAAACTAAATATTCTTTTTAATATAAAACTTAAAAATTACACAAAACGATTTATAATAACCATGGTTCTTAATGCCATATATATCAGGGGTCGGGAAATATTTTTGGCTATTATCTCTGAAACATATTTTTTCTACGATTACTATGAAAAGTGAACAATTACGCTCTCATTTGTCATTGTAAAATTGACGTTTTCTATGGAACAATCGAAAAATATCTTTGTCTCACGTCTCCAATGGAACCGCGCGAAAAACATATGAAATGCGCGCTTATTTCAATAGTTACCTGGGAAACAAACAAAACAAAAACTTGTCATATTGACAGTTGACAGAACGAATTTATTATGTGTATCACGAGCGTCAAGTGTCTTTGCTCCTCTTACACTGTTCGAGTAACAAATAACTATTTTCTACGATTGCTTTGAAAAGTTGACAATTACGCCCTCATTTGTTATTGTAAAGTTGACGTTTTCTGTGGAACAATCGAAAAATATCTTTGTCGCGCGTCTCCAATGGCAACGCGCGAAAAAGATATTAAACCTAAGCTTATTTCAATACTTACCAGAGATACAAACAAAACTTGTCATATTGACAGTTGACAGATCGAATTTATTTTCAGTACCTATAGGTTTTTTAATAATTTTAAGATGTAATCGTAGAAAAAATTATGTATGTATCACGAGCGTAAAGTGTCTTTGTTCCTCTTACACTGTTCAAGTAACAAAAAATCACTTTACGCTCTTAAAGAACACAAAATACTAAAATAAAATTTAAAAAACACAGTATACAATATTAATAAAAATCACAAAACCAAAGACTTTCACTGAAAAGTTTTTCACTTCAGATTCTCCGACCCCTGACCTAAATGAACTATTAACCAAAAATGTATGTAACAAATATATAAATTCTGTACCACTGTGCAAAGAATCCAAATTTTTTTTTTTGGGATTTTATTAACAATAAAAATAACGTCTCATGATGGTAACTAATTTGACACTTGATCAGAAATTGTTAAAGCTTTTACTAATGTTCACATTAACATTTCAGTTATTCAAACTCCTGTTTCAGTTTGCAACATTATTAATAGGTATTCCTGAAATAACTATCATTTTGGTTATTAATGCATTAAGACTCAAAACGTTACTAATTCTGTTTTGCCGGATTTTACATTTTTAAAGTTGAGATTTTCAAATATCCACTACTGTTTAAATTTTATTTTAAGAACCAATTCGTTCCTAGAAAAATGAAAAAAAATATTATTTTAGAATATAATACAAAACTATCGATCCATTTCTTGTTCAAAAATGCATTATTAAGTATTTTGAATATATTTTGTTTAATCTTGAAAACAGAAACAGAAACTATATTAATCCTTATCAGCACGGTTTTGTTACTCGTAGATTAGCAGTTTCTAATTTAATAAATTTTGTTCAATTTTATATATTTCAGAACAAAAAATAAGCCCATGCAATTTACTCCAAGACTTTTGAATCTGATTTTTATACAATTTTGTTAGAGAAATTAAGTTTTCTGATCATTTATATAGTTCATATAAATCATTATATACATGGTGTTTCCATACCTCTGCACGAAACTTTAATGACATATATAATTTGATATATTGACTACAGAACAAAAAGATTTTTTTGAAATTCGTAAAAATTAGGGTATTTCATTCTTAGCGAACATTTTTAGTGTCACTGATTTAATAGTAAAATTTAATTATTTATAATTATGTTACTAATGAAATAAAAGTATATACACTGTCTACAAATAATCATATATTAATTAGTTATGGGGTAGGTTGCTCAGTGGTATCGAGTCGGCCTGTGGATCTTAAGAACCCTGGTTCGATCCTCACAGTCGACAAACAATTTTCACCAATTTAAATCTACCCCTGTGACTCCCCCACCACTAATATCTTTGGGAGCCGTGATTTGAAGGCTGGTAATCGCACTTCACGCGAAAAAAATAAATCACTTACCGAGATCTGCTTAGGCAGAGTGCCACATCCAGTAATGGGAAAAAGGCGTGATGATATATTTATTTATTTTATTTTTTATTTATTATGTAGGTACCTGGGGTAATGACTTTTTTTTTAATTAAATGTACTATTAAAACATTTAAATTGTGAATAATCAAGTAAATGATATTGAATTGTTAAGCCAGTGAAACTTTTACATTAACACATGTAGGAGGTCAGTGGTATCGAGTCAGACTGTGGATTTGAAAACTCCAGTTCGATTCCTACATCCGACAAACATTTTTCATCACATGAATGTTATTCCTGTGGCTCCCCCTCCACTAACATATTTGGGGACCGTGATTTAACATCTGGTAATCGTACTTTACGCGCATTCATACATCACTTACCGAGATCTGTTACGGTAGAGTGCCACATCCAGTAATGGGTAGAAGACATGATGATATATTTATTTATGTAATACTAGGAACAAGTGGATTGAAGGGTTGTTGCGTGAGCGAAAGATTCTGAGCGTGAAGAATAAACGAGCTTGTATGAAAAGAATTATGAATGTGGTTGAAGCAAAAGTGGTGTGTCAGGATAGAAATTAATTGCGGGATAAATATGATGATTCTTGATTTTAGATTAATTGGTTAGATGTTTCGAGTGTTTACCTGCAATTGTGTGGAGACCATCTTCAGAAACAAGCGCAGTGTACAGGAGCGAATGGATGAATGTTTGTTGTGTGTTGATGGATTTTGGTTGTGAGAAAAGAAAGAGTTTGTATGGAGGAAGTGTTAATGTGGTCGAATCGAGTATCGTGTGTCAGGATGAGAATGTTGACGGGTTTGTGCTACCCCATTTAATGGGATATAGCGTGATGTTATGTATGTATGTATGTAGATATAACTACATTTTTCTGTAAGTTGACGTAAAAAACCTTCCATCGTATCCATCCATTCATTTCTATGTTGTCCTTTTAATTCTTCACCAACATCACCTGTCCCATCAATCTTTCATTCAACAAACATTCCACATTTTTAGTTGCACTTATTATACACCAGCGTATTCCGAACTCAAAATGACAATTAAATAAGATATTTTACAATTCAGATTCCATTAAATTCATCCCTTATGCATCTTAGTAAGTCGCTTGAAAAGACAAAAGAGTATCACAAGAAAGGGTATTAAAGGATAAGTGACCTTTGCTTCATCCCTCGAATTAAAGGGTGAATAACCAAGCACGAAACGCAAGGGTTGGCCCCAGCATCAACATTGATGTAATTATAAAAATATAGTGAATTTCCAATGTAATCCATTACGGCTTGCTACCCCTTTTATTATACTTTTAAAAACAGAAGCCTCATGCTAATATTTATTTCTGGATTTTTTTTTATTAAATTTTAGAATTTTTCTTTGGATTTAATCATTATTGTTAGGATGATCAAATTGAAATAAAATTCGGTTTTCTGATCCTAATAAGCACTCTATAAAACAGAAAGTTGATTTATCCCGCAAAATAAGACTAGAGTAGTTATAATTATATTGAGAAGTATGACCTTGAAATTATTCGATGAGAATATTCAGTGGCACTACGAAAAAAATATTTTATTTATTTATTACTTTAAACAATATGAACTTAATTCCAATTACAGTACAGGGACCCTGAAGCATATAGTAGTAACCGAATCATTTATACACAATCGTATTTTTACTTCCTTGTACGAAGTAAAGGAAGTTTTGTAATCGCGAAAATTTTCGGTTTTCAGATTTCAGCGGAAATATCCATTTTGATCATCCCTGAATTCATTTTGACTAATTTCGTCGTGACATCTGTACGTACGTATGTATCTCGCATACCTCAAAAATGGTACACCGTAGAAAGTTAAAATTTTGTATTTAGGACTGTTATAACATCTAGTTCTGCATCTCCCTTTTTGGTCATTGAATAACTTCCGGAAGTGGTACTTTGCTTGAAGCTTATAATAGATTTTAATGAAAAACTACAATGCTCAAAATTGTACAGGGATATTTTTAAAATTTAATATAAAATTAAAACAATAAATTATAATCAAATATTTGTAAGAATACCTAAGTTATTAATAAAATATAAACTAAACACTTGGCTTTCACCGAGGCTTTCACCAAGTGTATGGATGACAATTAATTTTGTCTTTGTTGTAACTTAAGTTATTATTTTTCTTGGAAATATTTGAATATAATTTATAGTTGTAATTTCATAAATATATATTTCAAAAGCCTTTTATTTATTTGTAATTAAGTTTGCTATGGATTAGGATAAAAAACAGTCAATGGCAAATTACGTCAAATACTTGCAATTAAAAAAATATTACGCATACAAGGAAGTCATGTGGTGTCCACATAAGATTTTTTATATAAATAGAAGAACATCCTATATAAAGAACTAAACTTTCTGCCTCTTTTATTTGAAGCATATTTCTTTAAAATAAGTAAGAAACATTTAACGCATCTTGTAATATTTTTCTTGAAAAAATACTTACGTAATTAGATATGGGCGAAAAACCAGGGTTCGAAGATATATATCGATCGATATATATCATGATATTTATTTTGATATATATCGTCATATTTTTGCAATGATATATATCCATTATATAAAAATATCAAATAGTTTTTGTGATATAGCCTCCGGAAAAGTGAAATTTTTCGAATTTTTCAGTTTTTCTACTTTTACGAGGCTATATCTCGAAAACTAAATGTGATATGAAAACGCGGTCAACGGCATTAATTTTCTCGTGCTTCAGTTAACTTATAAACATAGTTTCAGCGATTTTTATTTTTTTTCAATTTTCTGCCAAAAAAATCGCAAAAAGCGGTTTTTTAACATTTTCTTGAAAACCAGAAGTCATATGCATTTGAAGATTGCACCACTGGATACAGTGGGTCAAAATACATATGTATGTAAATTTTCGTTTTAATAATCCTACGATTAAGGATTTTTGGGAAAATTGAATTAAAATCTGAAAAAACCAAAGGGGTACCCCTTAGGAAATAATTAAAAATATTAAATTGCATAAAATTGTATGAAAATTTGCTTATAAGTCAATTCGGACACGGGGAATTCAACGCCGTTGAGCGCATTTCCATATCTTGTTTGGTTTTTGAGATATAGCCTCCTGAAAAGTGAAATTTATCGAATTTTTCAGTTTTTCTACTTTTCCGAGGCTATATCTCAAAAACTAAATGTGATATGAAACCGCGCTCAACGGCATTAATTTTCTCGTGCTTCAGTTAACTTATAAACATAGTTTCAGCGATTTTTATTTTTTTTCAATTTTCCGCCAAAAAAAATCGCAAAAAGCGGTTTTTTAACATTTTCTCGAAAACCAGAAGTCATATGCATTTGAAGATTGCACCACTGGATTCAGTGGGTCAAAATACATATGTATGTAAATTTTCGTTTTAATAATCCTACGATTAAGGATTTTTGGTAAAATTGAATTAAAATCTGAAAAAACCAAAGGGGTACCCCTTAGGAAATAATTAAAAATATTAAATTGCATAAAATTCTATGAAAATTTGCTTATAAGTCAATTCGGACACGGGGAATTCAACGCCGTTGAGCACATTTCCATATCTTGTTTAGTTTTTGAGATATATCCTCCGGAAAAGTGAAATTTTTCGAATTTTTCAGTTTTTCTACTTTTCCGAGGCTATATCTCGAAAACTAAATGTGATATGAAAACGCGGTCAACGGCATTAATTTTCTCGTGCTTCAGTTATCTTATAAACAGGGTTCGAAGATATATATCCATTATATAAAAATATCAAATAGTCTATAATAAATACAGTATTATTACTTTCATTAATTCTGTTAAAATTATATTCTAAAGATAATTCTTACTTTACTAGCCTTTGACTAACTTCACATCAACGACATAAATCCAAATTGTGTGCCATTTGTGATGTCATTAACGGCAAAGTCTGAACCATTTCCAAAATTTTTATTTGGTACTCATTTTAGAAATACAAATCCTTTAATATGGTGGAAAAGTGTAACTATCAATGAGTCAGAGTGGCCAAATAAAAGTACATTTATTGAACTATGTGAACAGTTACACACTGCTGTAACAGCAACAGCAGGGCTGGAATGATATATCTCCACTTTTGGCATTGTCCAATCTCAATTACGTAATCGTCTCGGTATGTTTAAATATTTAAACCAAAAAGAAACTACAAAAAAAAACTAATTTAGATTGGATTTGGCCAAGTGAGTCTATCTGCAACGCTATGTTCAGGAAGTTCATCAGAAGATGATGATTTGCCCCTATTTAGGATATAGGATTATTTAAATATTCTTACTATTCTTAGTACTATATAATATTTGTGTATCCATTCAATGTATATTTACTTTTTTTCATTACCTATGTTAATTTTTTATTTAGGAGTAATAATTTATTTTGTATTTCCTATTGTGATAATAAATGTGTACAAAAACTAAAATTAAAAAATAAATATCCAAAAAGTGATATTTATCTGATATATATCCTATATATCAGATATTTTGATATTTATTATAAATATCATGATATTTACGAACCCTGCGAAAAACTGATTTCGGTCAATGTTTTCGTTTTCATATAATTTTCTGCAGTCAAGTTTCAACAGATTAACAATCATTTCGGTTGTAATAAATACACAAAATGACAGTGAGACAAGGAATCTGCAACAACTTTTGATATGATTTGAGAAAATAAAAAAAGATCTAAAGATTGATATACATATAATGAAAAATATTATATAATATACGTGTTGAAAGCCTATTGGAAAACTTGAGAGAATGGAACATTCGCTAGAGTTCATGTCACAACTGAAAAGACGCTTTTCATTGATATCCTTTCAACACTTACATTATAATATACTATTGAACAATCGTATATTGAGTAAAATGTTTCAAATAAAAAATGTATATATGGTTATTATTTTACCAGTGGCAGAGAAAAAGATTTTTGTTTGGGGCTCATTTTCAAGATATGACTTGTTTTTAATGTAACCCCTTAGTATCCTTGTAAAAAGCTATTTTTTCTGAATTTTACTATGCCAATTTTACATAATAATTTAAATAATATTTAGTCTATCATTTATTTTACATAGCATTTATATTTACTATAATCAGAAAATATTTTATTTTATGTACATTAAAAAAAGTACTAATTTAATTCTGTTAGTTACATCTGGAAATTATTTCATATTTTCGATCAACGTAACATATTATTTAAGTTTATCTTTTGCTTTTTATAAGTAAATCAAATTTGGTATTTAATCAAGAAAAAAAATATTGAATTGTATATTCAGAGATTAATTTACAAACTTATCAGTAATATAAATTACATATAATTTAAATATTTGTGCGAATGTATGTGTGTTTCTATAATTCATTTGAATGATCGTTGATTATGAAAAGTAACTTTAATCTTGATGCGCATAACTTCAAACAAATGGATATAATTTACTATCGGATTTCATTTATTTGCATTATCAAACCAGCATCAGATTATTGTGTATAAGTATGTGATAAGCTCACATCAATGGAGCCTATCTTTTTATGAAATTTTCTACTTCATTTGTTTATTTTACAAGATTTATTGAAATCATGCACAAATCGCAAAATCTGGTTAGAAAATTGCATTTTCTTTCTATTTCTTTATTAGAAGTATAATACGATTTCCTTTAATATAAAATATTAATTACTAATAAATATATACTTCAAGAAAATTCAAGTAGGGAAGTTCTATTTACGACTATTTATAAAAACATTTTGGTTTCAATTTTAATTCTTTTTCTTATTCATCTAAATGACTGATAATTAATATAGCACTAAGTAGGAACTAAATAAACAAAAATATAACGTAGAATGCGACATTTGCAGCATTATCGATAACTCCAAATTTATGAAAAATATTTTGTTCAGTTTTACAAATAACTCCAATACCAAGAATTTAATTCAGAATAAGAATAGTCAGTTACAGGCGCGGTGGCCGAGCGTGTTAAGGCACATCTCTTAACATACTGTGACGTCACCCGAGCCAAGGTTCGTCAGTTCGAATCCGCCTGTCGACAATGTGTGATTTGTCGTAAAATATAAAATACAGCTACATGTATTTCTCACACTCGAGCGCTATAAGCTAGTCACTTATACGCCTTAAATAATGTAGCATTCGACTACGAAAACCGGCAGTACGGCAGTGTAAAAACTGCGGCTCGGTGTGTCCGGTAGGCCCAGGCCCGATTTGGGCTGTAGCGCCACAGATGATGATGATGAAGAATAGTCAGTTAAATAATAATAAGTACAAGAAAACCGAAAACTTTGTCAAAATGAATATAACTTAAAAATTAAACACCATACATAGGTTATTATTGGTCTCGCGTATTATATTTGTCATTTCAGTAAATAGCACAATAATAACCCGTCGGATTGCGGATTTGAGATCCCAAGTAGCTCTTCCTCCATCAACATCTTTAGGGGGCTGTGAATTCACGGCTGGTAACCGTTGTACACGCACATAAATATATCACTTATCGAGACCTGTTACGGCAGGGTACTATACCCAGTAATGTGTAAAAGACGTGATGATATATTTATTTTTATATCATGTGCTAGAAATTAATTATAAATTTTTTTTTGCAGTTTGTTAAAATCCGATGTACATACTAATCCGAGCAAGACGCCGGAAGACCAAACGTAATCCGAGACAGTCCTGAATAAATCTTATGTTCACCGTAAGTATAGTAAGATCACGTGATAATACAAGAAATGAACATAGCCTAATAGAGAAACGTAATTAATTATATTTGTGGACAACCTATATACTGCTTTGCATTCTATATAATCAATCAATGAAGTTCATATTAAACGTCATGCAATATTATGACATTTCAGCAGGGATGTGCGTGTAGTCTACTGCAAGTAATCTACGCAATTCTCTACGTGTAAACAATCATGTAGTCTACGTCTTCATTTTTCATGTAAATAATGTTGACTATGTAGACAATGAAAACACCTGTGTTCACTTAAGTCATATTAAAATTGTATCCCTAGAACTAGGGAATTGTAAATGTTGGTAGAGATTTTTATTTTTATTCTAGGGATTACATGAAAAAAATTAGTTGGTTAGGGCAAAACGTTCAAAATTTGTCAACTGGTTACTGTTAAAAATAGCGCCAAAGAAAACTCCGTCTGGTGAGATGGCGCGTTGATCGATTTTAAAAATATGACAGTTCGCCCAAGACCCAAGACTGACATTCGTCTAGTAATGTACGAGCACTTGCTTTATTAGTTTTATTATATAAAGACCGATAATGACCCGAGCTCACGAATACGAATACATGTAATAGTTACAAAGGAATAAATTTAGGTTATGTTGAATTTTACAACTGTCAGATGAATTATCTACATTGTGTACATTGTCTACGTCGCTAGAATTGTCGACGTATTGTCTACGTGTAGATGTCGACAATTAAAGATTACACGTAGATGCACATCTCTGCATTTCAGTTAATATCAAAATGTTAAGATATGATGCAGAATCACAGACAAGCTCGCTGTGTATGTTACAAAGAGTGTATCAGTGCTAATACATAAATCAAATTAAAAATTTGATATTTACGTGCAACTTTAATTGTAATGGTGATATTTGCTATAAATAATACGAAATTATATTATTCGACCTGTAAATTTGGCGAAATAAAAACTGTTGTTCTTTTTATTTATTTGCGTAACACGTGCACAAGAAACACGTTCTTATTCCCTAATTTTAGAGAAGGAAGCACTTCTTTTCTCTCTAGGGAGAGAAACATTATGTTTCTTTCCCTAGATAAGATGTTTCTGTCCCTCGTGAGAATATGACGGTGAACTAGTTTTAACACTTGTTCCAAGTTAGGATATTTGACATTTGTTCCGATAAGACGGTAATTTTTGTGCACTTGTTACGAAAAGTATAATATGCTTCACGGGAGGGCGCGATTATCCCTGGTGTGAAGTTGGCAAACATCGACTTCACGCGCGGGAATAATCGGTTCTTTCCCTCTCTTGATGCATTAGATACTATTTAACAGTAGTTAAGCGATTGATTTGTCAAACATCATTGATTCATCGCCGAAAGTGTAAGCCTTTTTTCCAAGGTACATTCGACTATGTTACGTAATATGTATTGTATTTAAGTTTTCTATCGTTTAAAAAATTTAAGTATTTTGTGAATCAATGATAGAGAAACACTGATAATGTATACATTTATAGCATTGTCTCCATATTGTAGTTTTATTATTAAAGGTTACCTTATTTTGAAAGAAAGGTAACTTCATGTATTCTTACACTCAGCCCATAATAGCGTAATTAAAATAAAATTTACATGCTAAGTTAGTAGTTTCAGGAAACTGAAGGACAAAAATTACGATTATGTTTTTGATTCGGTTTCTTGTTCCGGTTTATTATTTTTCAAAATTTAAATTAGAGTTGCCTACCAGGGGGAGGGGGGGAAGAGGGTATGTTTGCATATTATGCCTGAATAGTTTTAGAAAAATAAAAAAAAACACATGTGTAACTTTGTTATCGAATGCTTAGTTCTCGAGATATTTAAGCGTTTCCAAACCTTTTGGACATCCTGTATGTATTACACGGCAATACGGTGATGTGGTTAGTGTTAAGGCATTCGAATTCTAATCCTACACAAGCTAAAAGCAAATGAACTGCTACACTGCGGCTTGGTGAGTTTCAACCCTGTCTTGTAATAGGCATCAAGTACCTATTGCACAGCGTATCATAAATAAATAAATTTATTCTAGATTTTCTGAAAATACAAAGTAATATTAATTATCTACTACCATATATATTATGTAAGTAGGCCATTAAAAACAATTTGCAAGAACAGTAAATGCGTGTTTACGGTTGCTAAGGGTTTACTGCACATATTATATATATATATATATATATATATATATATATATATATATATATATATATATATATATTACGGATATAACCTAACAATTATTCTGTAATTGTTCTTATTATTATTTATGATCGTAGAAAAAGTATAAAACACAACTCGAATTGTAAAGCAAGTACTCGTGAAATTACTGCACTCGCCAGGGCTCGTGCGCAACTTTTTCACTCGCACGTAATGTGCTTGTTACAATTCTTGTTATATAATATACTATTACTATAACAAAAAGGAAATCAAATATAGTTATAATAATTTATTCACACAACAGCATACTGAGTAGACCCGCTCGTTTTAAATGTACCACATGTACTCGTACCATGCAAGTTAAACTGAAGCAATTTTAAAACCGTTTACCGAACCAGTGTAATATTTACGGTTCGATTAAGATTCTTGTTCTTAAATATTATAGGTAAAGGCTTATGTTCCGGTTGAAGTTAAATTAAATATATGCTGGTTCAATCCGGATTCGGTTTATGTTCCGGTTCAATTCAAGTTCCTGTTTCAGAAACGATTAAGATATATGGAGTAGATAGTTCAGTAGCAATTGATTGTGGATTTGAGGTTTATAGTTCTGTGGTTCAACCTTTACTAATATCTTTAGGAGGCATTATTTGACGGCTGGTAACCGCACTTCACGCGTAAAATATACCTAACACTTGGCGACATGTGCTATAGCAAAGTTTGATATCCAGTGATGCGTAAAAGGCGTAATGATATGTTTGTTTATTACTTTATTTTAATAGAAGATAATTCAATTCAATTTTAATAATTAAATAAATATTAAATATAAACACCAATTAAAAGTAGATTAACTTTATTTTTCAGCTATCAAAAGTTTATTAATTGTGTTTAGGAAAATGTTACATAAAAGTGGTAAAGGTTTATACTTTTGACAGCGAAAACTAAAGTTACTCAAATTTAATCTGTTGTTCATATTAGTGGTTTATACCGGATACCTAAAAATTGTCTTCATAAAATGCTGCTAATCTATAACATTTGAATAAAAATATCTAGTAGCACTTAGGCTACAAAAAAACTAATTAATAAGACGTTTAATAGCGCTAATTCAAATTTTAATTACAACTTTATTTTGTTGTGTTAATAGCTTTAATAACAAATATTTTAATTAGGAATAAAATAAAGCTTGGTTTAGTTAACTCAAAAAATCCGTTTTAATAGTTCTTCTGTTAAAAACTAGAACTTGGACACAATATAAATATTTATAAATGTTTCCCTCTTGTCAAATTAGACAAATATTTTATTATTTAGAGAGGCACCGCTGGGATTTGAACCTGACCATATATTCCAACTAGACTATGCAGATTTCTTATAATATATTAAATATAGTTTGGATAAGTATTTACAAAAAAAGAACTAATAAAAAGTTACTATTTTGTTAATAAAAACACAAAAATATCAATATTTGCACCATAATAAATATGTATATTATATTAAATGAATTTCATATAAGAAGAAAAAGTACATGATATAAAATGTTAAGACTATTTTTAATCGCGGCCCAAATGTGTTTTATATTGTGTAACAAAATGTTATATAATTTTTTGTGTGATTTATAAAATAACATAGTTTATATACCCAGTTGAAATATATAATTTTCACTGTTATCACAAGTAAGTATTACGAGCCAGTACAGGATACCAATTTATCTATATATTACCTATAGCTAGTAGAAATATCATTTTACACAATTATTTAAAATTTTACAATTCACAAAGTGAATTTTATATTGTAAATACAGTGACGCATCCGGCAAATTTTGCAAACGACGTGCAACTAAAATTTTTTTAACGAACCGTATATTGCTGTATATTGGTAAATATAAAATATATAAGAGTCGATTATTTATCTGTAACTAGAAATATTACATAACATTTCACTTCAATACAGTTGCATTCTTATAACTGCTGAATAAATTAATATTTTTATAATTTTTATTAAATTTGTTAATTTTCATTGACCTAATTACAAATTCAAATTAACAACAGAAATATAAATTTCACTGGAACTTTAAGAACTAAATCTCAATTTTTAAGTCATTAGCTTTTAAAATAATAATTTATTACTTGATCCTAAATACGGCTCTGTAGAGGCGCGTCCCCTAACGAACTGTCATGGCCCAATACACTCACATACGTGCAATTATCACATGTGTACGCATTTTAGAATGTTAGGGCCAACAATTCTTCTAATACCACAATATGTTCACTCAATGAAAAAAATATGTATTTACCCTTAAATGTAATATTTTAAAACAAATATCATACATAGTACAACCTACAATTAATTAAAATATGGTTAATTTTAAAACATTTTTTATGCACGAAAAAATTTCACTAATATACCTAACAATTTTTGCTGTTTATTCTAATATATATATTGATAGTAATGAACAATCCTTATAAGAGATTTCTATAGAATTTTTGATCTACCAATTAAGTAATCAAAAATGAATAAATCTTTCTCGCTGTCAAACATTCCTAAAAAATACTTAGTGGTAGAAACTTCAGTTCCTCCCAATATTTATTGCAAGAATTTATTCTAAAATAATTTTAGAACGGTTGACAACTAGAAAGATATGCACATTTTTTATGACATCATTATTAAGTTATTTTGAAAATACTATACATTATTTATAATAATACAATAAATAGAATATTTCAAAACATATAAAATAAATAATTTTACGGTCTGATACAGATTTTTTATCACTTGGATTTAAATATTATTTAATAATGTTTAATTTTAAAATAATTCTACAAATATGACACATCATAAAATATAATTTTATTTCAATTTTTCAAACTAATAATTAGTTTAAATGACTTTGTTATTGTTTATAAATACCTACTGATATTATATTGATTATGTAACAAGTTTTTAGAAATAATAGCAAATGTTTGTTTATTTTTTTAACCTCACCGCATTGTAAATAATATTATATTTCTTCTGACAGTTACTTGACTTCATTATAAGTTGGTAAAATAAAACTATTCATAACAGTTGTACTGACGTGATGCACACTACAATATTGTACAATAAGTTTTGATTCATTATTTTCTGACAACGGAATATTACAAGATGTGAAAGTATTGCTAATGTTGTCTCAAATTAAACTGCGAAATTTTCCTAGCACAATAAACATAGTCTACTGATAGTACAACATTTATTTTTATTTTACTATAAAATTGTGGTGTAAATTCTAGTAAGAATAAATAATACTATTCTAGGAATCTGATAGGAGACCCTACTTGTAATATTAACTATGAATAATTATATATTTGTTGCACAACAGGAAATTATATATATATATATATATATATATATATATATATATATATATATATATAATAAATTTGTAACTGTAAAAAGAATGATAAACTAACAAATGATTTGTAAATCTGCTGATTTTTAAAATCTGACGCGCCAAGTAGCAGAGATCCTATATGGCAACAGTTCTAATTAATACGAACAATTATATGTTTAATTCACGCGCTAAAAATAAACACATCAAAAAGTTTTGATTTGCGTTGCAGAAGACGCGTGCCGTCAGTTCATCGTTGATTAACTGATTAGCAGCTAATTATGAACAAGGTTTAAACCACAACCGGTGCTAATTTACAGATTAAACACCAGATGAGATAACAAAAAATTGGAGTATCGGCTTTACCTGCACTGATAAATCACTCAACGGACACCCTTTGGAATTGGCCGCAACCCATGCTTCGGCAAATGTTTCCATCGCGCTTTGGAAGTCCATTTCGAACGATACAATATCACTAAAAGAACAACTGGCTGACAGAATCACGGGACCATTGTTGGCGAAGAATTTGACACATGCACAGCGCGTAGTGAGGTTACAGTCCTCACATCTGCTCGCTTCAGTTGACGCGGGAACACTAGCGAGCTTCGTCGAATGCGAGCGCGAGCGCGAGCGCGGATACAACTCGACGCGCGCGCAACTTGATGATCGGAGTTATCTAAGGTACGAAACGAGGATTGTGGGCGCTTACTGACGACTGAGCAGACGCCGTACGACGCCTTACCCTCTCTTTCTTTCCCTTTAACCCTCCTACAACCACCAGCTTACTTACTATCCTACTATCTTTCCTATTTACTAACGTACTGTTGTTTCAATGAATACCACTATCCTCACATATGATGATTTTAGTTATTTTTCAATCAAGTGTATCTTCTTCATGGGCGGTAAAGCGTTAGTACGATCCGCTAAATAAAATACGGATGTCATGCCGGCGCATGCTTGCCAGCTCCAAATGAGCGGCAAGTAGACGCAAGTGGGCGGTCTAGGTACGCGGGGGCGTGTCTCGACGTCCCAAGTCCTGTCCGTGTCCTGTGCTAAGGGATGTCCGGTGAATCGAGTCCTGACTCTGTTCTGTGTCTGTAGACTGATAGCGCTCTAGTTGTTCCCCCCACAAATGAAGAGAAAAACAACATCAACTATTTATTTTCATACTTCTGAAGGTTTACATGTGTTGGACTACTGATGCTGTTTTGATTTATAAAGATGTGGAATATAATCGTATGTTTCATTTATTTACTTTTGTGTTTGTACAAAGTTAAGGTTATTATTTTCAGTAATTATAATGTTTTCTTCTAGTCTGGAACATTTTGAATGAACAATAATAATTTAAAACTACTATAGTGTCAATGATTTGTACGTGACAAATTATAATCACAGCTACTATAAACAACCACTTCAGGATGACCAACTAGAACTAAACTAATAGTTTTTTGTGTCAAATGTTCCTAAATTATTTTTGACGAAAATGCTAGAATTGAAAGTTTTGGAATATATAATTCTCTATATTTTAAATTTGAAGCATTTATCGTTAAATACATTAGGAACGATTTGTAGCTAAAAAATAAAGTTACTTAAGTGCTTGTTAGTGCTATTAATCGGTATTCATACTAGCGGTCAATAATCTTGAATGTATGTATTAATATGACAGTTTATTGCACTTTTATATTACTTGAATTTGATTAACCTTTTTTATATCATGTATTTTGGCCAACAAGAAACAAACACTTATGGCTGTTTTGAAACATTACAGGTTAGCGTTTAACAAAGCCAAGTTTAAGCTAAGCCATTATTATTATTTATCTGCGACTTGCGTTTATCACGCATATGTTTGTATGTTTGACTGGGCTAGCTTTAACTTATATTCTAAGAAGTAAGACAACGCATAAGTAATTTGAATTGCATTTTAAGATAAAAATAAAGGAATGCAGAAATCAAGAGTTCTACAAAACTGAAAATTAAAAATGAATTTAACAGTACAGTAAGCGCCAGTTCATGTTTGTTGACTAAAGAAAAAAACCTACTTATCTATTATAATAAGTGAGATATACTTTAAACCAAAGATATATTATGGTTTGAGTTAAACTACTGATATACAAATTAAACCTGAGTCAAGATTCTGTACAAGTCGCTCAAAATTTCAACTGCAGTTTAAATATTAAACTTCAATGATGCAGATGGCCATTATTATTATTTATCTGCAACTTGCGTTTATCAAACAAGTGTTCGTATGTTTAGACTGCGTTGGCTTTAACTTATATTCTAAGAAATAAGACAACGCATAAATAATTTGAATTGCATTTTAAGATAAAAATAAAGGAATGCAGAAATCAAGAGTTCTACAAAATTGGAAATTAAAAATGAATTTAATAATACAGTAAGCTCCAATTCATGTTTGATTCTAATAAACAGCGATACTAACTGCAAATGAAAAAAATTTGCCTTTAAACGAGAAAATTACAAGCAATAATATATAAATTAATTTATAATATTTGCAAGTTTTTATTTACTTTCATTGAGAAAAGAAGTTAATAATATTTTAGCTGATTAAGAAAATAAAAATAAGAAAGTGATTGATTTTCTATCAAAGTAAAGGAAATATCCATCCAAATGAAGTTAAGGGTTTCATGTTTATCTAGTACTGCAGATAGGGTATCAATAAAGACAATAAAATACCGGATTAGGTTTCTTATTTTTAGATATTCAAAGGTTATAACCTGTAAAAAGTATATAGAAAAATATTCCAAATGTTGTTCATAATATTTTATTATCACCACTTTAAAAAGAATACATGTCAATAAAGGTACTACTTCTATTTACATAACATAAAAGTCAGATTGAATATCCCTCACAGCCATGTTTACCTTAATATTAAGTCGTACAATTTTGAATATATTCAACTATACTTTATTCGTATTTAATTTTGTGAGAAAAAAACATTTAAAAAATATTCACGATTTAATGTTAAAAGTGCTTTAGAATTGATTCTTATTTATAGAGTTCCAGTGATTATCAATGACGTTTGTGAAATTGTTTCTTTATCAGTGCCGGATTAACAATCTTGGGGGCCTGTAAGCAGTAGATTTAACGGGGTTCCTTACATTGTTTTGCGTATGTCGGTAAAATTCGTATGCCAGTGGGAGTCTGTTTTTTTTCAATATTAAACTACAATAAGGCAACAACAAAATTATGGGGTAGGTGGCTCAGTGGTATCGAATCGGCCTGTGGTTGAGTTGAGAACCCTGGTTCGATCCCCACAGCCAGGGATGTGCGCGTAGTCTACTGCAAGTAATCTACGCCATTCTCTACGTGTAAACAATCATGTAGTCTACGTCTTCATTTTTTATGTAAACAATGTAGACTATGTAGATAATGAAAACACCTGTGTTCACTTAAGTCAGATTCGAAATTTTATTCCTAGAACTAGGGAATTTTAAATGTTGTTAGAGATTTTTATTTTTATTCTAGGGATTACATGAAAAAAAATTAGTTGTGCAGGGAAAAACGTTCAAAATTTGTCAACTGGTTACTGTTAAAAATAGCGCCAAAGAAAACTCCGTCTGGTGAGATGGCGCGTTGATCGATTTTAAAAATATGACAGTTCGCCCAAGACCCAAGACAGACATTCGTCTAGTAATGTACGAACACTTACTTTATTAGTTTTATTATATAAAGACCGATAATAACCTGAGTTCACGAATACGAATACATGTAATAGTTGCAAAGGAATAAATTTAGGTTATGTTGAATATTACAACTTTCAGATGCATTATCTACATTGTTTACATTGTCTGCGTCGCTAGAATTGTCGACGTATTGTCTACGTGTAGATGTATACAATTAAAGATTACACGTAGATGCACATCTCTGCCCACAGCCGACAATTTTCACCAAATTAAATCTACCCCTGTGGCTCCCCCTCCACTAATATCTTTGAGGGCCGTGATTCGACGGCTGGTAACCGCACTTCAGGCGAAAAATATATTACTTACCGAGATCTGCTTAGGCAGAGTGCCACACCCAGTAATGGGTAAAAGGCGTGATGATATATTTATTTATTTATCAAAATTAAACTAAACAAAAATAACATACTTACGTTGTACTGTTCATAAAAACATATCGACTTTAATATTGTTTCAGTTAATTAAAAGAATTTAATAAAATATTGGTGCAAAAACTATTATATACGTAACATTTTATGGTGTTTAGTTTTAGTGGTACACTATTATGAGAAGTATAGGAGCAACGAAGTCGGTTTAATTTCTGTTTTATAATACTACTTTAATAAGCGTAACAAGACTTTTTTAGACCAGTAGTTCTCAAAATACGAGATGTAACTTTCATATTTTAAATGGCAACCTATTTTTTATTAAATGCTTATTCGATTAAGTTTTTTTTTCTAAATTCAGCGAGATATTACTTTCACACTCCTGCATGACAAGAAAATTGAGATGAATGCAAAGTTAAATATATACCATTTTTGTTTAAATATGACTATACAAAGAGTGCTATGGAAGAAAATAAATAAAGCAATAAAACAATTGTTAATATTATCTGTATTCATGTCAATGGTGGCAATTTTTAACAATTTTTATAAATTATATGTATTTGTGTATTAAATAATTATTGTTTACAACTTAAAAATTATTAGAGTTCTTGCAATTATTTCTGCATTTGTTTTATTACAGATATTTGTTATAAGTAACGCGATTTTACATTTTCACAGTACATTTAAAGATATAAAGCATAATAAACTTACATTTTAAATTAAGAGCTGTTAGAGACAGTGAGGGAAAAAATCTCGGGGCCCCTATATGTCTTGGGGCCCCAATATATCTCTGGGTTCCTAAGCAAACTTACATTTTAAATTAAGAGCTGTTAGAGACAGTGAGGGAAAAAATCTCGGGGCCCCTATATGTCTTGGGGCCCCAATATATCTCTGGATTCCTAAGCAACTAACTACCTACTTTGCCTAATTGGTAATCTGACACGGATCATTAATCGCTTAGTTAACCCTAGAATAAATTTTTTAAAACTTTTATTTCGAGAAACTAATAATTAGTAATATAATTTCCAATTATTGTACCACTTAATGTTTAAATAAATCGAAAGGCAATAGCTGATTTTATATACAAATAAATTTACTGAAATATAAAACTAAAATGGTAAAATTTACAAAAGTACAAAAGTTATAAATTAATTAATTGACGATAGCAAACAACAACAACTTATTATTTCTAAGTTACTAAGTTAACATGGCAAGATTACATCTTGCTGATCCAGAAGCCAAGCTACCACTAACTATTTGTTATTGTTTTCCATGAGACTAGCTACAAGGGGTGAGAGAGTGGAATCGTTGTATTGGTTCAAGATAACTGTTTACATAAAAAACTCGGACACTTGTAAGGGATGAAATACAAAGGTCAAAGCTATCTCAGACCAACGCACAGCTAATAATTTACCCAGATATATAACTATATAATAGCTAACAAGCGCAACAATTCAGAGAAACCAGAAACTCGATAAATAATGATCGAAGAAATTATTACAAATATATGCACTAATAAACTTTTGAAAAGATACATAAGATAACATTTAATTTGTGTACATCTTTCAAAGCTGAGTTGACACCAACAAATTCTAATTCAAATAAAAACTAACTCTGACTTGTTTCATTTAGAAAACATGATAATTACAGCAAAAATTTCACGTAAATATCAAAATGATAATTTTTAATTTGATTCGTGTGGTAGCACTGATTTACACTTTATAGTGCCTTATCAGTGATAGAAAACTGCTTCATTCTGCGTAGTATATCAGCATTTTGATATTAACTATAAACATTGTAGATGAGACGTCATAATTTTGCATGAAGATTGACATGACATAATTACATTGGTTCATTTTCTAACTGTAAATTTGATTCTATCAAACTATAAAAATATAACGTATTTGTGTCAAATATATATGTTCTTTGAATTTTGTTTCAATTATAGGTATAAAAAATACGATTGTGTCTTAGTGATTTGGATAAAACTCCTTGTATTGTAATTGGGACAAAGTTCTTGTATGTTGAATAACAACAAAGAATAATAGCTGATTCTTATATCCAGTGACCACAATATTTGGCGATTACTGTACATATAATGGCAACTTATAAAGAGTGAATAAATTTATATAAAAACATTTTATAACATGAACATAAATATATGAATATAAGAACATTGTTCTACAACCGTATATTAGGTAGCTTACCACACTCTTCATTAAGTTGAACTTTTGATAAAATCATTCATAAATAGTTATTCGTTTAAGTAGGCACAAAAGTATCAGATTTACTGCCTCGGCTAGAACTCATGTATTTAGCCAAGGCTGTAAAGTTGTTTGTCGTGTTGAAAATATATAGTTTTGCCGATTATTAAAAATTTATATTAATCAGACTAGGTCCTCCAATATAAATAAAAATAAGGCATTACACCAGGTACCTACATAATAACTAATTCATAAATGATTATTTGTAGGCAGCGTTTATACTTTTGTTTCATTAGTAACATAATTATAAATAATTAAATGTACTATTAAACCAGTGACACCGTGATGGTATATTTCTTTATTTTATTTACAACCGTGAAACGATAGTTCGGTTGTAGCAAAATTATTGCACGTAACACGTAAATAACTGTTATAATAAATAAATGTTTATTTTATAAAATATGTTTTTTAATTTGAGGATTAAGTTGTCAGATTTACTTTTCCTGTTATATATGAACATATTAGAGACAAAAATATCCGATATCTGATTCCAATCCGAATTCGGAATACGGATAGAATCGGATTAGAAGTCTCTGTACTTGGATTCGGATCGGATCCATTCATAAGTTTGCATAAAATATTCGATCCGAAATTTTCATATCTTTGTACATATACACGTTGAGTAAAAAATATTATATAAATCCCATTTTTACTCTATAGAAATAGTACCGCCACGTTAAGTATATAGGAACTTATGTAGTATGATACAAAATGATTAAATAACGTTACTACAAAATTTGGTATCTCTATTTTTTCACAACAAAATTATTAATTTAGTTTCAACGGTTCTTTTTCCTTCAAGTTTGCAATTTACGTTACCGGACCGAATTGGATATCTGATCGAATAAATATATTACTATCACATCAAAAGGTACCACGTCCTGTAATGGGTAAAAGAAGTGATGATATATTTATTTGTATTTCTCTATATAGCTTACGAATATCGAAGTAACTAAATAATAATAAATTTTAACTTATTGGTACAGAAAAATACACTTTTGGTTAATGTAAAAAAACGAAATCGAGAATGATATTAGAATAGAATATTCGAGATGAGATCGATATAATTGAAAAAAATAAGTATATAATACTTGTGACGTTACAAGCAGAATGAAAAACTTTGAAAAAGAATACCTCGATTAATATAAAGAATTTTAACACCGCGTTTTCACTGACCCACAGATTTCAATGAAATTATATAAAAAAAAAATAAATTACGTTAAGTCACTATGCTTCCATTTAATACTATGTTTATTGCTATTTTATAGTATGATAAAAGTACAAAAATAAAGAAACTAAGATAAATAAAACCCAAAGAAGATGCTATTTGACTAATCATCAATATAATAAATTTAAACTGTATAATCATTTTATTTTATCACTACAAATCAAAAAATCACACCAAATTTCTAAATAATTGATATTTAATCAATACCTAATCTGATATTAAGTATAGATTTTGTATCAGGGTTTAGAAGCGAATGTAAGAATCTGTGAGTATTAATATTTTATCAAATTCAGATAAAACCTGTTCTTGGCACAAAGAGCACTTGTTTTTATTGATGTAATTGTAATCTTACCTTTACCTATTGACACTTCCTTTGGAATAATGTAATTAAAGAGATATGAGACAATTTTGATTCTCTTACTGTCTGGTTTATTTTATTTGACCTTATTAACCAGTATAATGTTTCAGTCGAGGGCTGTTTTCCACCTGCCTGATTAGTAGACTATAAAATAAATGTAAAATAAAAATAGGAGCAAGTTAGGTATTCATTTAATTAATATTGTTTCAAGTAAATATTTAACATTAGTCAAATTAAATTCTATTATAGAGAGAAAAGTTTGGATACCACAAAAAAGTCCTGATGGTATGTCATAAAATAACAACTGACACTTGTTTATAGATTTTTGAAAATAGCCAATACTTTTTACATTTTAAAATGAATTTTTCTAATCTGTGGCATTAAAATGCGCAATAATTGAAATAAAATATGTTTGGATAGATCTAGTATAATCGTGTATGAACCATAATATTTTGCAGGAAATTAGAAAACAAATAAAATAAATGAATGTAAATATATTGTAATCCTTAGCTGGGGATCGAACCAGGGTTCTCAACATACTATTCTTATGGTACAACCAATACCAGATTTACCTACAATCTGAGTATGCTACAGCCGAATCCGATCCGATCCGAAGTCGAATTTCGGATCCGATAGAATTAGAGCTCTTCTAAATTTGGATAAAATATCCAAACCGAACTTTTCAAACATAGCTTTTAAATATTATACACGTTGAATAAAAAGCAAATAAAATTCAATGTCACTCTGTAGAAATAGTAACGATTTAAATGAAACTTGGCGCACTAATATAACTCTAAAAAATATTGTACTCCTATTTTTTTTTCTTCCGGAAATTGCTTTTTAGGGGTACAAACCACCCCTGAAAGGTGGTAAAAGCAAGAATCGCCATAAATGAAATTAAATAATACCAAAATATTACGCGTTCAACATTGGTTACCTAGGGGTTTTTGAGATCACCAAAATCTATTTTCGGGGTCATTTTGATCATATACACTATTTTAAGGGGTTAAAAAGGGGATGAGAGGATGAAATTACGATATTCAACAAAAATAGAGTATTAGGTTCAAAACTAGTTACTCAGGGGTTTTTGGGGTCGCTGAATCTATTTTCTAGGTTACCCCAGAGAAATCAATGTTGAACGCGTAATATTTTGGTATTATTTAATTTCATTTATGGCGATTCTTGCTTTTACCACATTTCAGGAGTGGTTTGTAACTCTAAAAAGCAACTTCCGGAAGAAAAAAAATAGGGGTATCAATATTTTTTAAAGTTCTATAAGTAGGCGTCGAATCACGGCCCTCAAAGATGTTAGTGGAGGGGGGCTATAGAAATAGTTTTAACGTGGTGAAAATTGTTTGTCGGTTGTGCGAATTGAACCCGGGTTCTCAAATCCATAGGTCGACTCGATACCACTGAGCCACCTACCCTATTTTTGCGATTAAAATGTATTAAGTGAGTTCCTTATGTAACTCGTGTGGTAATGAACCGAATTAATTATTAATTATTGATGTAATAAGTTGTTATCCAAGTATTCGTGTAGATACAATATTTTTACAGAATTCTTCAATAATTATTTTAATACAATTTTAGTTGTTATATAAATGAAATATTTCTAACAAATTAACAGCTCCTAATAATTCACAGATTTAAGATTCGGGTAAACAATGCAAAAGTTATCCATCACATTGAAAGAATCCAAATCTCAAATCCCAAGGTAACAATTTAACTTTATTGATTTTTTTCTTGTATCTAGTTCGGCTAAATCGAACGGATTTAAGGCACCGAAAACCGAACTGAACAGTGAGGACCATAGTCTGAATACCGGATACTGATTAGGAGATAATCTCACAAACAAGTTAACCTGGCCGCTTGAGAATATAAAACTAAACCCTACCTGAGGTCTTGTACTTTCATAGATATAGAGAACTGACTAATACTACGCAAAAAAATCGATAACTGGATATTTAATCATTTTTATTGAACACATAAGTACATAAATCATCAGATGTGTTAGCACAAAACTTTGAATCATTTCAGAAATAACATCACAAACCTAAAAATTTTACAACACAAGAAACAAAGTTTGCTGCTATTATGTGTTTGTTAACAATAAGTTTTTAATAGAAATAATTTGTGTAATTTGGCACCAAATAATTCTTATTAGACCTCTAACAAAAATTTTGATATTTAGTTGAATTTTTTGACATGTACATAAGTTACGATTACCAAGATTGTTATTTGATTCTTTTATAGCCAGTTGCAATGCTAAAAATTAAATTTTAAACTTTGATTAAATTAATAAAACTAAATCGAATGTTTGACAACAATGTCATTTACTTCATATGTTATGTAACTTCGTATTACTTTTATTTACTTAAACCGAATTTAAAATTTTACTTTGTGCTGTTATAATATGTGTGTCTGAGCTCAAATCATATGAATATTGAATTTTTAACTGATGTTTTTAAAACTACCACTGTGAATTCCCGCCACTAACATCATTAGGGTCCGTAATTTGACGGATGGTAATTGCACTTCACGCGAAGAAATATATTACTTACCGAGATCTACTACGGCAGAGTGCCACGCCTAGTAAAAGGTAAAAGGCGTGATGATATATTTATTTTTATGTTACCTGTCAACAGTAATTTCAATATTAATTTGTAAAATATTTTTGGTTCAGCTTATTTGGCATATTTTAGTGATATTTTTTAAATGTTCTTTTTAACTATTTTAAGAAGTTATAATAAATAACAATTATTAATTTTATCAAGCATTCATATTAATCAATTGTCTTGTTAAACGACTTTTAAACAATATTGAATTAAAATAATACACAGGCATTTAGTCAAATTATTTAGAATTTATTTGATTCAACATTTTGCCACACTTTGCATAACATATAATTTCCATGAGAACAACACGTTAAAACAAAATCAAAAGTAATAAAATGAATGCACATTCATTCGTTATAAACTATAGTAAGTCCATAATGACAAGACAATATTTTTACTGATTTTCATCCAAGACTGTATAAACTTGCATTGTAAACTGAGAACTATTATGAAATACTAATAAATTAGCTATCGTATAAGAATAAATCAAGAGTTCCGGCATGTACAAAAATGCAAAATAAATCTTATCAGTCTTGCACATCAAGAGCAAGAAAAATGCAAGACTATCATTCATACAAGCTCAATTATTTCTCCTACTTGAAATTCATGTAACAAAACTTCATAGTAATCAATTTATTTTTATGTGAAGCTCAAACAACAATTTCAGACATTGACCGAAAAATATGTTCTATATCCCGTTTTCTGGCATGATATAAATTTATTATGAATTAATTTATACTAAAAAAAACATCATACACTATGCCTGGCCTATTTACAGTACACCTAATATACTCGTAGTTTCGGTCTAAAATTATTGCATTTTTCGGCCAATGCAAAAATTTGCGAGTTCAAACAACGTTAGCTTCAAATGATATAATAATTTAATGAGCATATAATGTAGATTATATTACACGAGGATTGAGTTTATAACATGAGCCGAAAACGAGTGTTAAATCCTATACTTTATCTACAAGATTTCAACAAATGACGTGTTTGAAATATCAGATAATATTTGTATGCTATTGGTTGAAAATTGGACGTGGAATATGAACTTTTATATTACTTAATAGTTGTAGATAGATAGTAATACGAGTTTATCTGAGAGGTTTGAATTCTGCTATAAGTGGTAACTTTTACACTGTAATTTCTGTTGAACAAAGTAGCAAATAAATAAATAAATAAATAGTATATGTAATCTCATCCTCAATTCAACGTACATATTTAGGGCTGACAGTTTGCAGTTTGTTGTGAAATTACGTTCAAAGTAGTTCCTACATATTCTTGAAAGTACAACTACCTGTACCTGTTCTGTGTTGGGAGCTATTAGAGCGGCAAGCTCCAAGCAGGTAGTTAGAATCTGATTCCGAATTCGTTGTTTGGTGTTTTATTGCACCCTGAACGGCCTGGAACAACTAGAACAGCACTAACAGCAGGGGGCCTAATGGGGAATGTAACGTTTGCTGTTTGTGTGACGAGTATAGGCGGGACTGAACTACATTCTGAGGGGTTGTTTTTTTTTCAATGTGGATTTTTTTCTGGTGGTGAAGTAGATATAATTGTTCTTTATTTTATTTATTTAGTTCGATAACAATCGCTATTTTTTATGTAATTTTTGATATTTTCAAACCTCATTTATAATGCATGTAAAATTAAGTTTGTTTATGTATTTAGATGCAAAAGTTTATAATCTTTTAACGTCATTAGAAGCTTTTTTGTCTAAAATAATCAGAGAAGCAAGAAATTGCGAAAGTAGGATTTGTATGATTTTACATCTAATTGTTACATGAGCAAACGTTGCTTTTAAATCCTGTATATAATTCTAGTATATATATTAATATGCTGTAAGCAACACTTAATTTATTTATTTGATTGAAAATTTATAGTTTTTTTGGAAGATACGGATAAAAGTCGTTCGTAGAGCTAGAAATTTAAAAGATTGCAAAATTCAATTTTAACTTCAAATTTTTGTTGTGCTCTTTTTATTATGTGTGGAAGTTTTCATATTTGGAGCAGCCGGTAAATTCAGCCAAAAGATCCAATTTTAGTTTAATTTGTTATTAGTTGTTACAACAAAATCTCTAACATACAAAAGTACAGAGAACAACGACCTATACATGCAGGTAAAATATATTTTTTAATGATTTCTCTCTTATTCATCTCTGCTTTAGTATATATTCATTTCTTCTGCACAATTTATTCATAACACCATGCATGCAATTTGTACTCATCAAATCTTTGCTGTCGTGAATTTATCTCAGAATAATAAAGACCCTCTGTTTTGGTGTTTCTATGTACTTACTGCGTTATAGTTATGGAAAGAGAGCACCGCGCTGTTACAGTTGCGTGCTCCTTTCTCTGTTTGCAGTTAAGGATTATAACCTGAACCTGACAACAGTGACAACGTACGAATACGAATATGTCCAAGGAGGGGAATTTATGTATTTAGTAACAAGTACATTTACATGTTGGTTTATTGTTCTGTACATGTTTCTTTTGTCCTGGTAATTTTGCTTTATAAACTACTCAGGAATCAGAGAATCAAACTTTAAAAACTTCATTTTGAAAACTATGTACTAAATCTCTTTTATTTTCACTAACGTAGATTAAGAAATTGGAAGTGTTTATATATTTTATTATACAGATAACAGCAGGATTTTAAAACTACAATCTTTGAACTCCAGTAAAATGTCTGTATTTTTGTTATGTGGCGAAGGCAATTTCGATCCTATATGAATCTTTCATATCCTGAAAAATTACATTGAGATTGCATCTGTCATTACTAATTATCACTTGTACTAAAACGATAAGAGTGCAAAAAGGAAAACAAAATTAACACGACATTTTTCCAGTCCCATCAGAAGCTACACGGTTTAACTGATTACCATGATTTCTTTTTAATAGATAGATTATCATTAATAAACCATGCTGTTTATAAATTTAAATTTTATTACACATGATGTGCGAGAAAACATTTATGAAAATTAAGGATTCCAGATACCAATGAAAAAACAAGTGAATTCCAAATGAATTTAACTCACAGCTGTTACTTTTGAAGTTTCATTTCGAAACTTTGAATACACATATCTTTAATTCTAGGTAACGTTATGAAATTTTGTAAATTAATTTTGATATCAAAGAATTGACGATACATGTTATGGTATATTACAAGTTTTTTCATGTAGATTTAAAAGTTTTTAAAGAAGGCGTTAAATTGACAAGTTTTGTGAAATATGAAGTAAAATCAAATATATTAGCAGCAATCTAAAAACAAATATATTAGGTAATTCTAATTATACTGCTTCAAAATTTATTGCAATTGAAATCAAGTAAAATGTTTTTTAAAGGGCTGGTGAGCTGAATTAAAAAAGTGAAAAAGAAGATGAGGAAAATATAATGAACAAATGGAAAGAATATTTTAATATATTACTAAACAAAAAAGAAATAGAGAATGATAGAATCAAAACACTTGAACAGTAGATACAGCAGATCCCTAAATTGAAGAACCCACCTTGACAGAAAAAATGAAGAAAGCTCCAGGAACTACTCAATTGCAATTGAATTAATAAAAAAAATGGTGAGAAAGAACTGATAATAAAACTAGACAGCTTAGTAATAGCAATATGATAAAAAAATCCCACAGATTAATAAAGGCATAGTACACCTCATATTGAAGAAAGGAGATAAAAAAGTATGCAGTAACTACAGAGACATTAGATTATTAAATGACGCATATAACATTTTTTCTAACATCTTACACATTAGGCTCTCGATCTACTCTAAGGAAATACTGGAACACTACTAGAGTGGTTTTAGGCCAAATAGAACCACTACGTATCAGATACTCGTATGCATGGAAAAAATAGTAGAATACAGTCGAGATTTTCACATTTTATTTATACATTATTGAACAGGCGTTAAATTCTATCTTAAGCAAAGGTCTGTATAGAATAATGAAAGAAACCTAAGATATTAATATGTCAAACGGCTAAGACATTAGACGAGGAAAGAATAACAATTGAAAGATTAACCCTTTGCACTCCAGCCTAAATACTTATAGAAGATACCAATAACTCCAACACTATATTAGTTACATACATACATAGTATACATGTACATGCATGTAATGTAAAAATGTCGCAATTACGGCGACAACGGAGTGCAAAGAGTTAAATATCAGCACTGGAGTGAAATAGGGTGATGCTCTCTCTGCACTATTATGCAACATTGCATTGGACTCAGTGATTCGCTAAATAACAAATTGTCTCAAAAGGCACAGACGAACTAAGAGCATATTAGCTTATTAGCATGAAGAACCTTACAATCGAAGATTGGAACTTTTAGGGAGCCTAGAATTTTACATATTCAACAACAAAAACTCAATAAGAAAAGCTATTCAAAAAATAATACATGCCGGGATTAATGTAGACTATAGATCCGCGTAATTAATTAAATTAAAACTACAACCCAAACTAAGTTTGTGTAAGATACTTATTCGTCCCATAACTATATACGGGTCGGAGACATGGATCATTGTATGAAAAATGTATGGTCCAATACAGAAAAATAATATATGACAAAGTAAATACAACTGAAATTGATGAGCTGTTAAATAATGAAGACAGAGTAAGATATATAACATCTCAAAGAATACAGGGAAGAAAAGATATCGCACAAGAAAATGATGGAAAGATCAAGTTATAGAAGACGTAAGGAAGGTAGCAGCAATGAACTGGAGGAATAATTCCAAATTAAAATATCTTCAGCTGTGTGACATTTAATCAGTCAAATTATAGAGGCACAGAGTATTTCAAATTTTGCTGAAAATCGAACTGATGTTCTTCTTTTTATGAGGTGGGGCTGTCACCACACGAGACACAACCAACTTGTTAATAGATGTCGGCTGTGATAATCGGTATTATAAGCTCCATGTCAATGTCAAAATTAAATTAAAAAAAATAATGAAATTCATGACTTCATCTAGAACCATGCACTTTGCTGGACATATAAAATTTGGAAGAAACTGTTCTCCCATGTTAAAGTCGTATGGTATATCTGTCGTGCAACACACCACATATATTTGCAAATGTTAAACATTGAGAAAATAATAGACGGTGATGATAGGCGCATATTATTTTAAGAATTTATTGTATATGCGTATCTTTCTTGGTGTCAAATATTTCTAATTTTTTTTAGATAAAAATCCTTTGGGGTTGGTTGCTCAGTGTCAATAGACTGTGGATTTAAAGACTCGAATTCGATTATCATAGCCGACAAACTGATTATCACCATAATAAAGTAAATTGTGTGGGTCTTCCTTTACTAACATTATATATATTTACTGAGATCAGTAGTATGTCATACCCAGTAATGGGTCAAAGTTGTGATAATTATTTATATTTATTTAAAAATGCTACAAAAAACTACAATTTCTACGACTCTTACATTTCTCTCTCAAATATTTAAGGATTGTCTAACAGCGCAAATGATACATTTATTTTGATGACGTCATAAGCAATAAATTCAAAATATGGTTTAATTATATTTTTATTTAAGTACATCTCAGTATACAAGCAAATACAAATTTGAACAGTTTGGGAAGAGCTGGTTTAGAATTAAAACACCATAGTCGTAAACATATGTAAGTACATTATAATGATAATAAAGAAAGACTTGCAAACAAGATTATATATCGGTAGCGAATAAGATTCGTTAATTCTTTTTATAATAGAATAATTTAGTACATTTAAATAGTGTTTGGCGATTACTGTTTCATAAATTGCGAATAAATCGTTTCTTCGTCATTATACAGGGAATCAACTTGAAATCACCAACAGTTTACGAAATATGAGTGATAGTTCTAAAGAACATTGGGGAGAAAAGTTGGTTCTTTTATCTATATCTTGGATTTTAATTTTTAATTTTAAACTTCGCGTCACTCGTTATTTTTTGAGCGAAGCTCGATTATCTATTAAATGTAAAATGCAGAAAAACATAACAGAATCTCAATTTAAATAAACATGAAATTTAGTTTTATTTAACTATTAAACAGTTTTTGGATTACGTTCTGTCAATTTATTTATTTCTACGTTTTGGTACACAAAGTTTAAAATTTAAATTTAACTAAAACACTAATAGAAACAAATAACGCATTAAATTTTCATAATTATATATTCGGATGTCTAATCAACACAGCTATCAAAAGTAAATAATAAATTCCTACATAAAAAATATGAAATCAATTTTGAGCAATTAAATTCGATAATCAATCACATTAGTAGCCTCATCGTAGAATTAACGCTTTGTAAAAATACCGCTTTAGTTATTATTTGTTTTACTTTTAGAGTTAATCAACACTTATCTTCATTATTCTTATCATAATCAACGAATTTTTTTCAGATTAAGATATTTGTCTAAAAGAATGTTTAGTAAGTAATAATAGTAAAAAGTAGTACAGTATTAATAAATTTTACATGAACAACATTTAAAAATTAAAATCAGTATGATTTTTTGAAGCAAAAAGATTTTGTTGTTTACAGGAAAGATGTATTTTATTTTTAGAGATAAGTGTTAAAGTCAAAATATTAGGAAATATCAGTAATGTATTGTTTTAAAAAAATTTACATAAATATACGTAAATAATGATAAAAATAAATACATATTGGTATATTTTTTACACATTATTATTGTTACGTCTTTATATGTATTACAGTCTGTTTTTATCTTCAAATGTGCCTACGAATGTTTCTAATCATAACATAATAAGGACATAAAAATTATTATAAATATTTGTTCAGTTATTGTTGTGCATGAGTGTGATAATTTGCAATCAACTTTTGTCAAAAGTGTAGATATCGAGTGAATAAACATGATAAATAATTTCTTTTATTTATCATGTTTATTCACTTTTCATCACACTTTTTATCCATTACTGGGCTTGGGACTAAAATTTGTCGCTAGGAATGAAATACCCTATTTTCAGTGAATTAAAAAAAAAAAATTTTGTTGTATAATCAGTAAAGCCCGGATATTTAGGCTCTTAAAAACACCCAAATAAGCAGGCATATAGGCCGGTAATTACTCTAAAATAGGCGGGATTTTAGGCAGCCTAAATCAGGGTTCGAAGATATATATCGATCGATATATATCATGATATTTATTTTGATATATATCGTCATATTTTTGCAATGATATATATCCATTATATAAAAATATGAAATAGTTTTTGAGATATAGCCTCCGGAGAAGTGAAATTTTTCGAATTTTTCAGTTTTTCTACTTTTACGAGGCTATATCTCAAAAACTAAATGTGATATGAAAACGCGGTCAACGGCATTAATTTTCTCGTGCTTCAGTTAACTTATAAACATAGTTTCAGCGATTTTTATTTTTTTTCAATTTTCCGCCAAAAAAATCGCAAAAAGCGGTTTTTTAACATTTTCTCGAAAACCAGAAGTCATATGCATTTGAAGATTGCACCACTGGATTCAGTGGGTCAAAATACATATGTATGTAAATTTTCGTTTTAATAATCCTATGATTAAGGATTTTTGGGAAAATTGAATTAAAATCTGAAAAAACCAAAGGGGTACCCCTTAGGAAATAATTAAAAATATTAATTTGCATAAAATTGTATGAAAATTTGCTTATAAGTCAATTCGGACACGGGGAATTCAACGCCGTTGAGCGCATTTCCATATCTTGTTTAGTTTTTGAGATATAGCCTCCGGAAAAGTGAAATTTTTCGAATTTTTCAGTTTTTCTACTTTTACGAGGCTATATCTCGAAAACTAAATGTGATATGAAAACGCGGTCAACGGCATTAATTTTCTCGTGCTTCAGTTAACTTATAAACATAGTTTCAGCGATTTTGATTTTTTTTCAATTTTCCGCCAAAAAAAATCGCAAAAAGCGGTTTTTTAACATTTTCTCGAAAACCAGAAGTCATATGCATTTGAAGATTGCACCACTGGATTCAGTGGGTCAAAATACATATGTATGTAAATTTTCGTTTTAATAATCCTACGATTAAGGATTTTTGGGAAAATTGAATTAAAATCTGAAAAAACCAAAGGGGTACCCCTTAGGAAATAATTAAAAATATTAATTTGCATAAAATTGTATGAAAATTTGCTTATAAGTCAATTCGGACACGGGGAATTCAACGCCGTTGAGCGCATTTCCATATCTTGTTTAGTTTTTGAGATATAGCCTCCGGAAAAGTGAAATTTTTCGAATTTTTCAGTTTTTCTACTTTTACGAGGCTATATCTCGAAAACTAAATGTGATATGAAAACGCGGTCAACGGCATTAATTTTCTCGTGCTTCAGTTAACTTATAAACATAGTTTCAGCGATTTTGATTTTTTTTCAATTTTCCGCCAAAAAAAATCGCAAAAAGCGGTTTTTTAACATTTTCTCGAAAACCAGAAGTCATATGCATTTGAAGATTGCACCACTGGATTCAGTGGGTCAAAATACATATGTATGTAAATTTTCGTTTTAATAATCCTACGATTAAGGATTTTTGGGAAAATTGAATTAAAATTAAAAAGGAAATAATTTAAAATATTAATTTGCATAAAATTGTATGAAAATTTGCTTATAAGTCAATTCGGACACGGGGAATTCAACGCCGTTGAGCGCATTTGCATATCTTGTTTAGTTTTTGAGATATAGCCTCCGGAAAAGTTAAATTTTTCGAATTTTTCAGTTTTTCTACTATTCCGAGGCTATATCTCAAAAACTAAATGTGATATGAAAACTCGCTCAACAGCATTAATTTTCTCGTGCTTCAGTTAACTTATAGACAGGGTTCGAAGATATATATCCATTATATAAAAATATCAAATAGTCTATAATAAATACAGTATACCTCTATATTACTTTCATAAATTCTGTTAAAATTATATTCTAAAGATAATTCTTACTTTACTAGCTTTTGACTAACTTCACATCAACGACATAAATCCAAATTGTGTGCCATTTGTGATGTCATTAACGGCAAAGTCTGAACCATTTCCAAAATTTTTATTTGGTACTCATTTTAGAAATACAAATCCTTTAATATGGTGGAAAAGAGTAACTATCAATGAGTCAGAGTGGCCAAATAAAAGTACATTTATTGAACTATGTGAACAGTTACACACTGCTGTAACAGCCACAGCAGGGCTGGAACGATATTTCTCCACTTTTGGCATTGTCCAATCTCAATTACGTAATCGTCTCGGTAACGACAATGCCGGTAAATTAGTTTTTATGTTTAAATATTTAAACCAAAAAGAAACTACAAAAAAAAAAAAATTTAGATTGGATTTGGCCAAGTGAGTCTATCTGCAACGCTATGTTCAGGAAGTTCATCAGAAGATGATGATTTGCCCCTATTTAGGATATAGGATTATTTAAATATTCTTACTATTCTTAGTACTACATAATATTTGTGTATCCATTCAATGTATATTTACTTTTTTTCATTACCTATGTTAATTTTTTATTTAGGAGTAATAATTTATTTTGTATTTCCTATTGTGATAATAAATGTGTACAAAAACTAAAATTAAAAAATAAATATCCAAAAAGTGATATTTATCTGATATATATCCTATATATCAGATATTTTGATATTTATTATAAATATCATGATATTTGCGAACCCTGGCCTAAATGTAAATAATTTGTTTAAAAAGAAAATAAACGAATCATTTTTCTAATATTGGTACTCGTATCTACTCTTCGTTAGAAAAAATAATCATTTTAAACAAAAATTTACGCAATCTGAAAAATAATAATGTAGGGTTCTTATTTTATTAACTATTATGCAAATTCAAATTATGCAGTATACTTTAATTCACAAAATATTACGAGCAATTGCTCTATGAAATTTTCATAAAGGGACTGTCTTCGGTTTGTCAGAACTTGCTTGTAAGTTGAAAACTTCGTTCGACATTACAAAATGTGACCGGGGCGTTCTTATATTTAGCCATATCGTCTAAAGTTATCCATTGATTAATGGCAAAGACACAATTGAATTGCCACGTAAAATTTTTACTAAAACACGTTTTTTCTTTCGGCATTTTAAATTCACACACAAAAACTTGATTAAAGTAAGTACTTTAAATATTATATGTTAGGTTGAAACACTTTGTCGAGTGCTGAATTAGTCAACGAAGTAGATGATAAACCTTGTCTGCTCAATAAAAGTTAGAATATGCAATAAAAATAGGCAAAATAGGCTGTATAAGGTAAAATAGGCACAATAACCAAGATATAGAAAAAATAGGCTCTAAGGCACGAAAAAAAAAACCTTCCATTACACGTAAACATATTACCTATGTATAGAAAAACGAAATTGCCTGAAGTATATTAAAATTTGAATCTAGGCAATTGCCTAAAAATCCGGGCTTTAATAATCAGTATATCAAATTATATATGTTATTAAAGTTTCGTGCAGAGGTATAGAAACACCCTGTATAAAACCTGGACTCTTTATATTGTGTAAAACGTTTTCCAAACTAAACTACGCAAATTTTGGATTGTCTTCTGAATGTTATTATGTATTTATTTAGTACTAAATATTTATTTAGTATTAAATATGGCCGACAGTATAATTTCTGCTAATGTGACTGTTGATAAATCTGGTGATTCTGCGTGCAAAAGTTCACAAAATTGCCCAATTTGGTCAAAAATGCATAAAATATGGTGAGATCTTATATACAATTTGTGCGGACATTCTAACATTTCCGATTGCGGCGGAAACTCGGATTAGTTGTTTCGTTGTTGTCGAGGAAGAGTCTATTGAGAATGATACTGATTCTTCCTTCATTACTGTTACTGAGATGGAATACATCCAAGTCAGTTTGTTGAAATGTAATTTTTTATATTTAAATAAACTCTTAAATGATTTGTTAATCAGTAATCAAAAACATAACTACAATTAACGTCTTAAATGTATATATGCTTTTAATAAAACGTGAGCTAATTAATTCGTCAGTTTCGCCATCTATTGCTAATGAAAGTAAACCTAATAATCATTTAAATTTTAAAAATGGTGCTGCACATTTGTTTCCAAGCAGTGTAAATAGTGTCGTATATGATTTCAGTTAAACGTATCTTTAAATTTCTAATTCGACTGTTATTAATGATGAATCTAATGACATTAGTTCAACAAAGGTTAATTCAATTACTAACTTTGAAAGCTCTGTCGATACTGATAAAAACATGAATAGTAATTACTCGTAAAAGCATAAAAATATAAGTACTTCATACGTATTTAAACTAAAGAATAATTCTATAATCGGTTGTCTAAATGATAATAATAAAGATTCTAAAATTTATAAGTCAGTGTCTAGAAAACTTTCGCTACATATATACAGACTGGCTCTGCCAACTAAAGTTGAGGCTGTTAAGAATCACTTATTACAATATTTCTCTGAAGTTAAGTCAAGAAAGTTGGCCCTTGATCCTTCCATCTGGCCAATGATCCTTCCATCTGGCCAATGATCCTTCCATCTGGCCAATGATCCTTCTATCTGGCCAATGGCAACAAATGTTTTATCATGAATAGTAATTACTCGTAAAAGCATAAAAATATCAGTACTTCATACGTATTTAAACTAAAGAATAATTCTATAATCGGTTGTCTAAATGATAATAATAAAGATTCTAAAATTTATAAGTCAGTGTCTAGAAAACTTTTGCTACATGTATACAGACTGGCTCTGCCAACTAAAGTTGAGGCTGTTAAGAATCACTTATTACAATATTTCTCTGAAGTTAAGTCAAGAAAGTTGGCCCTTGATCCTTCCATCTGGCCAATGATCCTTCCATCTGGCCAAAGGGAACAAATGTTTTATCATGAATAGTAATTACTCGTAAAAGCATAAAAATATCAGTACTTCATACGTATTTAAACTAAAGAATAATTCTATAATCGGTTGTCTAAATGATAATAATAAAGATTCTAAAATTTATAAGTCAGTGTCTAGAAAACTTTCGCTACATGTATACAGACTGGCTCTGCCAACTAAAGTTGAGGCAGTTAAGAATCACTTATTACAATATTTCTCTGAAGTTAAATAAAAAAAGTTGGCCCTTGATCCTTCCATCTGGCCAATGATCCTTCCATCTGGCCAATGATCCTTCCATCTGGCCAATGATCCTTCCATCTGGCCAATGATCCTTCCATCTGGCCAATGATCCTTCCATCTGGCCAATGGGAACAAATGTTTTATCACCGTCCAACCAATTCCCAGGCAATGGAGTAACAATAACACCAAAAGAAGATGCTATTCCGCTACAAGCTTCTACTTCCTGTTCAAATATTGTTAAGTTTAAACCTGGTGATAACAATAATAATATATCTATAAGTATTTGTCATGTTAATATTTTAAGTTTATCCAATAAGGTAGATCAGTTAAACCTTTTCCTATTTCATAATAAGTTTGATGTTATTTGACTTTCAAAACACTGGCTTGATGTTAATCAAATGCTAACTACTAATATCTGTAATTATAAATTAGCAACATACTATTATAGATTTTTAAGTAAGCACGATAATGTTGCAAATTTTACTAAAGCTAATATTAGCTTTAAAACTCTAGTTCTTGAGAGCTTTAATTAGGTTTTTGGTGCTGCATTTTGCGGGATTAAATTATTTCAGTTCAATATTAACATTGTTTTTATGTACCGATCATGTGCCGGTAACATCAAAATATTTTATGACAAGTTCGAAGAATTGCTAATAACTCAAGAGAGTTTGAAAGATGAGTAGATTTTAATATTATTTTTTGCTTAAATATGTATACCTTTTTAATTTTCTTAATTTACATGCATCGTTTAACATGTGTTCTATAATTTCAGTCAAATCTTCTACGTGTCCCAAGATATAAACTAGTTGAAACAGAAAAATATTCTCTTAATATAAATTTGTTTTATGTATTACCTACAATAATAAAATAATTTTACATGCTTAAAGATGATGGAATAAAATAAATTTTCATTGTTAATTTTACACTTGATTAATATTCATTTTTTCACTTCTTTCTGAATCTAATTAATGCAGATTTTCTTAGTCGAAATTTTTTTTATGGCAAACTTGAGTTACACCTGAAAAATAACTCTCGTTCCAATTGAATTTGATACTGGTAGGCCTGCTGTACAAAATAGTTAAGAACGAAAATTCTCGAGATTTCAATAAAGAGTTGAAATAAAAATATAGCCTATCAACAATTTTTCGTATGAGATCAAAACGTAAAAATTTTATAGCTCAAAAAACAGAAAATGAATTTCCGCTAGTATTAAGAAAGAATCATGTAACTTAACTCTTTATTTATGGTCTTTACATAAACTAATATAAAATGTTAGAAAACAATGAATGATAATATACTCGAATAATAATCATATCTTTTAATAAATCCGGCAATGTACTTTGATGTAGACAATAACGTATGTTATCAGATAAAAAAATCTTAACCAATTCTTGGTTCGATAATCTACTATATTAATTTAAATCACTGCTAATCGGCACTTGACAAAACACTTGAAACTCAGACGAAAAATCGCTCCTGTGAGATATATCTAATCACTTTTATAAACCGAGATTAAATGTTCAGCTTCCAGTGACGTACTTAGACATATTTCTTGGGTCGGAATTTCAGCAAGATATTCGTGAAATTGAAAAGAATGTTGTTAGTTAGATTGATGTGTGCCAGTTGTGATGATTTGATCGTTTGAACGTATGGCGAATGCAAGAGTAATATTGTTGATTATATATCACACACATTTTCATTTCTAATGGACAATTTGATATGAATGTCATCTCACGAGTTGTTACGTTGTTAGAATACTCATTTAAAATTGTCAAAGGAATTGTAAAATAGGTCCAAACGTATTATTAAAATATAAATTAATAGGACCACAATATTGCGGTGGGAGAAAACGCATAGTGTAGTAATCGCATGGAATGTCCTCCGGTTTATACTATAAACTTTTAAACTCGTACGAAATAAGTACCATTCCATGTTTGTCGTACAGTATACTATTTCCACATTGTAAGGATATCAATATTCAAAATAATGAAATTGTGATTATATTTTTTGAAGTAGAACTTAATAATTTATATGTTTGAGAAATGTTTACAAAAAATTGTAAAATGGGGTAAATAGTTCCATGGAGACGTATCGTACTGCAGTAATGAATATTCGAGTTCGATTCCATGGCTGATAACTGATTTTTAGCAAATAATATTGTTTCTTTTTCCATAATATCTTGCGCAAAAATATCTTATTTACTGAGATCTGCTAGAGGAGAGAGCCATACTCAAAAATTGGTATAATAGTGCTTATACTGATAGTACATATAGTTATAAAGAAATTGTTGAAAATATAATATACAACGAAAATTTCATTATTCAAAATATGTTCTCAATCCATTTAATATACGAGTGAGTATAAGCCAAGTAAAATCTGTAAATAGAAACAAATTATCACATTTATTTTACGTCTATTGCGTGAATAAAATATATTTGACCAAAAAAATAACTACTTATCAAATACAATCTTTAATTTTAACATTTTTGTATTTACACTTTTATTCTAAACGAATAAGGACAGAAATTACTGCCATGTGATAATTTTATGATGTATTTATGAATTTGTTTCTCTGCACAAGTGAAAATTAACTTACAGTGTAGGGGGCTCACAGCTTATAGTTCTCAACCATTTATACACAACTGTAGTTTTTGATGTTGAAATTGCTGAGATTTGAACAAACGACAAGATCAGTTTTACCTTGGTTTTATCCATTGATTGTGAATATATAATAAAAATTATATAAAAATAAGAAGTTTCTCTGCCCCCAAATATTTCTTGCTAAATCTACGCCACTGTGGAGATGTGGAATGATGAAAACATCGCTACTGGCGTCGTGCTACGCAGAACAGAAAGGGAGATGTTAAATTGCCCCTGACAAGTTGAAACACGCGGAACTGCCAGTGTTGTGGGTCACGGACTGCTAGAGAGCTAGGGGAATTCACAGCTGGCAAATCTAGAGGTATTTGGAAAAGATGCTTGTCTGTTTATTATTATATGACGGATATAATTTTATGAGATTGAGTTGTAAAAAGAAAAGCTTGGGTGTAATTTTTTTCTATGAAGTCGATAAATATATATTTGGAATTTAATTGAAAAGCTGGAAATAATCTTAAAAAATATATGTAATACAAAATAAATTTCTTTTATAATAACTAATACCACTTTAAGGTAAATCATTCACCTAATTGGGTGTGAAGTGGACATGTTTTCATATATGTTACAATACTTCCAACTTCTAATTTGAAAATTAGTATATACAATATCGAGTGTCTATTTTAAATCTATTATATAGGGAAAACAATGTTTTTTTAAATTTTGTTGTGGTTACTTATCCATGAATTTTAGACAAAACTTGTAATACAAAACTACACAATATAAGTTTAAAATCAATTCATATTTAGTTCTCGAAAAAAAAAAACTGTAAATAAAAGGAATTTATAACAATATTTCAGAGTCCCATGGAATTGAATTACAAATTCTAAATAAAAATAAATATGTATATTTGATAATTATAGGAACACAGTAAAGATTGCTATTATAGCTATCAAGTTTGATACTGTCTCGAGTTCATTCCAACAAGTATTTATTTTTCTAAATTTATACGAACACACCTTAAATTTGCGGAAAAAGTTTAGACCAAACCTTTCTGGAAAGTGAAATTTGGGCTCAACGAATTTTAACGAAACATAAGTACGTATTTGTCATATGCAAAACTTTATAAATTTCACCAAGTTTAGAGTTGTGGATGAGCTTCATAATAACAATAACATATTTTCTTTAAAAAAATCAGTGGTTAGATGTCAATTGAGTCCTAATTACATGATTTATCTCCATAATAGTGATACATCAGGGGTTGGGGACTTAAGAATTGCGAGTTGCGCCTGTGTCACCGACATTTTGATTACACACCAATTAATGAATTAAAATATTGAATTTTGACGTTTATCTTATTATCATATTGAATAAAAGTGAACTTTTCTGCTTATTTAATAATAATAATGACATATCTATTGAGAATAAATTCAGCTAATTGCTAACCTTTTCATCTAACCTCATTTTTTTTTATTTTGTTTGCAGATTCTGTGTTTTTGTTTTATGTTATGTAGTTTTCAGTTAATACATAGTTTTGTTACAATACTACACTTATACTTGCTATTTTGTTTATTATTTAAATGTACTTTAAAAATAATTTTCGTTCTCACAGTACAGTATTTCTTTTTATTGACATTGTACTGTGCAAATAAAAGTAACTTATAATCTCATTTAATCATAAAAATATAAGTATTACTACAATTAAATAGTTATACTTGGGAATTACATCAAAAACTATAAGTTAAAAAAAAATCAAGTGGAGGAATAAGCTCCCTTCCTTTCTTATCTTTTCAATTCATTTTCAGTTTTTACTATACAGTGTGTAACTGCAATTGTGTTAAATGTAGCGCAGGAGATGCTGCCTTCATTTCTTTATAGATTCGTTGTTAGAAAAGTGGGCGTAAGTGAAGATTTACGAAACAGGAGTACAGGAGCGAATGGATGGATGTGAATGGAGGTTTGTTGCGTGATGATGGATTTTGGTTGTGAGGAAGGAAAGAGCTCGTATGGAGTAAGTGTTAATGTGATTGAAACGAGTATCGTGTGTCAGGATGAAAATGTTCTGTGAATGTTTCAGGGGTTCGCACTATCCCATTTAATGGGATATAGCGTGATGTTATGTATATATATATATATATATATATATATATATATATATATTTCTTCATTTTATTTTGTTATCAATTAGCAATATAAGCTCATATTTTTTTCTCTTTATATTTGTCACTGCTTATGTATATTATGTAAATGAATCCGCTGTATTTGGGATATTTTCATCCTGGTAAGTGATTAAATAAATAATAAATAAATTGACATTACATTATTAGACATTATGTCGCCTTTTGTCAATCAATTTACATTTTTTGACAAAACTAAAATCACCATATTGTACAAACTAGAATCCGGGTTATTTTCGTTCAAACAGATGCTATGTAGTACTCCTCAGTGAAAACCGACTGAAATGATAGAAATAAAATGAGTTAGGTATTACGTAATTGTTATGGCATTTTACATGGCGTATTTGATTAGCTTACAGGGATCCGGATAATAATCATACATCTCAATTTCAAAGGGTTACCACCTTAAGATGATAGGTTCCACTTACCCCAATAGCCGCGGGCAGGCTACCCATTCCAGTTATTCCACTGCTCGGCAAAATGACTAATTGAGTTCCAGTGTCTAATGTCTAGATCATAGCGCTGTGTAAAGGTACGCTTCTAAGTACCAAGTAATATACTTAGAGAATACCCTCGGCTAATTGTTACTCACCGTTGTAGGGGTGAGTAGGACGGAGAGGTGTAAGTCGTAGGCAGCTCTTAGGCGGTCCGCGAAATCGGTCTTTGTGCGACTTCGGACATTATCATTGAAAGCTAATGGATTTTAAGAAGGGTTGCGTTGGTTCTTGATTTCGGAGATGTCTTCGCGACGGACGGACATCGTTTCGCGATGGGTATGTTCGTTCTAGTTCACCAGTGGTTGCCAATAGGAATTGCATCGCAATCACAAACTTCATAGATATTTGTAACATATGGATGTCAACGAATTCGGATATTTGAATGCCGGTATTTTCAATTGTGAAAATACAATTTCTAACAATAAATATACAGAAGTAGAATATGCCAATATACATATATTTTATCAACATTTTAAATGATCGTATATTTTGGTTTTCTTTTTATATGTATATTATTCTTGAAATCCTATTTTTCAAATATTTATTCAACCTGATATTTAATAAAATAAATAAACAAATATATAATCACACATTTTACCCATTACTCTATGTGACAGTATGCTTATCAGATTTCGGTAAGTGATATATTTGTATGCGTGAAATGTGGTTACCAGCCGTCAAATCACGACTCCCAAAGAAATTAGTGGAAGAGGAATCATAGGGATAATTTGTCAGTTGTGGGAATCAAATCAACAATCTGTCTCGATACCACCTACCCCATTTTAATATTTCATTGTTTATTTAAAGCACGACCCCCTGCTTTAAAAATGTGCTCATGCGGGAACATCGTCTTCCCACACTTAGTTCGTAAATAACTATTAAATCAGATTAATTGATTTCGGTTGCTAAAGGTCTTAAAAATACTTTGCATGTATATTATACCCGACCATCAAGTCCAATAAAACGAACTAATACTATTTTGTTTTAACAACGAACCCAAACGACACTTCAGCGAACTAATTTCCAAATTTTATCGCCTATGGTACAAATTTTGTAAGATGCATTGTTTTATCATGTTTTGTATTTTGTAATATTGATATATAAGAGCATGAGTAAGAAAATTTTAGAATCACTGGCATAAAGTGATGGACGCCAATGAAACTCGAAAATTTAATATTTGGTGTTATTGTTATATTGACATGTTATTAGTCATTAATATTCGATTAGATAGAGTGACTCTATATTACAGAATACATAAATAGGTAAATTTAGTCTTCTGGTATTCAATTTAGAAATTTGTATTTATGTATTGTATTCACAGAATATTTATCTCAGAATAGGAATATTTAGCGAAGATTTATTGCAGAATGAATGTAATCAGTACCTAAATATTATGTATGTTTTATATAATAGAATTTATTTACAGATTTAATTATTTGATTTAAAATAAAAGATACGAATAGAACAATTTTATATGTAAGTACTAGTATTTTGTAATTAGAAAAGCAATATCATTACGCGCTCAAGGAGCGATTACAAGACAGTTATCAAAGTAATTATTTCAGAAATTGCATCGTAGCTCAGAGCATTAAAATGAAGTTACGGAGCAGAATATGCCAAGCCAAAGACGTTCCATGATCCGTTCGTGTGCAGCTCGTATTACTTATATGCATATATTTTATGCAGTTCTGCCGAAAGCACGTTTAAAATTCATATAAATTGTTCAAGTAAAACATCCTATTAGTTTAGCAAGATATATTCCGATACAATTTTTTATGATGCTTTTTAGAAATGAAACTTAAAAATAAATATTAACTAATTATATTACATATCTTCTTCTTTTTCTTCTTCTTCTGATGGCACTACAGCCCAAATCGGGCCTGGGCCTACCGGGCACACCGAGCCGCAGTTTTTACACTGCCGTACTGCCGGTTTTCGTAGTCGGATGCTACATTATTTAAGGCGTATAAGTGATTAGCTTATAACACCCGTATTACATATCTTCATTTTTTAATGTTACCTAATGATTGATAGACATTAATGTAATAGTATATTACATAACGAGAATTTTAACAAGCACATTATGTGCGAGTGAAAAAGTTGCGCACGAGCCTTGGCGAGTGCAGTAATTTCACGAGTACTTGCTTTACAATTCGAGTTGTGTATTATACTTTATCTAAGACCATAAATAATAATAAGAACAATTACAGAATATTTGTTAGGTTATATCCGTAACATCAACTGTCAAACAGCAGTGTTACCGCCTAACAAATGAAAAATTTCTTGAGAACAGTTAAGTTATATGTGCAGTAAAACCTTAGCAACCGTAAACAAGTATTTACTGTTCTTGCAAATTGTTTTTAATGGCCTACTTAAAAATATGGTCCTGGATAAACAATATTTACATGTTTTTAATTTTAACCACAAATGCGTATGTAAGTATTAAATATTGCATTTAAATTAATCAAATGATTTAATTTTGAAAGTATAATAAAAAAAATAAAATGATGTGTTTTCAAAAAAAGAAGTAAATAGAAAAATATATCATTACTCCTTTTATCCATTATTGGGTGTGACTCTTTGTCGATGATTGTGAAGAGCGGTTACCAGCCCGTAAATTATGACCCCTAAAATGTCAGTGGGAGGCAGTAACAAATGTAATTTTAATTAAAGTAAAAACAGTAATCGAACTTAAATTTTCAAATCCACTGTCAGTACTTTTTTATAGTGAATAACTGAATA